>PVKP010002149.1:0-60678 GCA_004027715.1 Plecturocebus donacophilus | reverse complement strand
TCATATTGAACCAGAACTTGGAGAAATCAGGAAATATTTTCTTGCCTTGGTTCTAAGTTTTGAGATTTTACACCAAATTGAAGGTCTCTCCCTTGATTTTCTCAATCTATATAGATTTGACCCACATGTATATATATGTAGAATTGTATGGGTATATGTACGTGACTGATTCCTTCCAAAAATGATGTGGCTCTTTTGATACTCAATAGAACACAGAACTGCTATGGGATTTCTAGAGCTTAAGTAACATGTTTGCAGCCCAGGTGGTAATTTAATTTGGTAGGTTGGCAGCTTGAGATCCGGAACCCCAGACATCACCCATCCTGTCACTGTAGTATTATTATTGATGGTAACATGGCATCATGGAATTTCTTCTCCAAATCATGCCTTTTTAAATTTTAGTTTTCTTATTTTGTTAGAGGAACTAAAATTGCATTATTAACAAGTGAAAAATATAACCTTTACTTTTCCACTTTATGATTATGTCAGAAAACATAATTTATGTCATTTGGCTTGGAAGTATTTCTAGATATCACAGAAAAAGAAATGTCTGGTAATAATTTAATATACAGTGCTTAGAAAATAAAAGGCACTCACTGGATTACATTTTTCTAAGCAATTTTAGAATACATTATGGTTATGTATTTCTTTCTAATATTTTAAAATACATGTTTTGCTACAACATTTTTGCTAATGTATCATAATAAGAGTAACAGTGAAGGCAATATTTATTAGATTTTATAATTACCACATGGCAGGCAATGGGTAAAACCCTTTGCAAGAGACAAGTGTGTATTGGTTCTGCAAAGACTGTGGAAAGTTTAATGTAATTCACTATGAAGTTACTAAATCAGCACTACTTGCAGGGGTGCTCCATCATCAGTGCACCAGACAGTGGCTAGCTAATGACTTTCTTCCCCAACAGAGGATGCAGTCTTATTTTCCCAATGTGCCTGAAGTTCTCCCTTCTGTTTTCTACTTCATTCTACTAAGTTCCATAAAATTGTATTCCATCATATTTGTTAGCTACTACTTCTTTAAAAATTTCTATCAGATTGGGAGGCTGAGGCTGGTGGATCACTTGAGGTCAGAAGTTCACAATCAGCCTGACCAACATGGTAAAAGTCCATCTCTACAGAAATACAAAAATTAGCCAGGCACGGTGGTGGGTGCCTGTAGTCCCAGCTACTCAGGAGGCTGATGCAGCAGACCTGCTTGAACCCAGGAGGTGGAGATTGTACTAAGGTGAGATTGCACCACTGCACTCCAAGTTGGGCAACAAGAGCGAAATTCCATCTCAAAAACACAAAAACAAAACAAAGCAAAAAGATTTCTATCAGAAATCAGAAATAAAAGAAAAATGCAAATGGTGTTACCCATTGTCTGCCATATGGTAATTATATAATCTAATAAGTGTTGTCTTCATTGTTACTCTTATTATGAAGACCATAAAATTAGTATTTTTGCATCATATAAAACTACAGAATCTATAACTAGTTTTGCAAATACTGTATTTCAGAATAGAAGTAAATATACAGAAAATGTATTTTTCAATTTAACAATTCAAATGTTAAAAATAATTTTAGAAAACAGAAAAAGAAGACTTACATTTGTGAATTCAAATATGTTAAAAAACAATAGCTATATAGATTTATCAGTGGAATTAATTGTGCATATTTGTACCTTTCCAACTCATGTACTCCTGTAAAATATTTTACCCAAGGAAAATGTTGGTCTGCGAAAGGTACAATGTCTATTCGGCATCATCTGTAGTCCAGTCTCATTTACGCTATAAATGGATCATAATTAGCAGACAGATGAAAGTAGTAGTTAAATTATAAGTTTCAGTATGTAGTTTGTTTCACATCTCTGGAAGGGCTGCTATATAAAAGTATAATAATTTTACTACCACCTAACTAGGTACGTTTGCTCTTATATTTAGAGCACTCACAAATGAAAATGTCCTGAACTTGACCACATGGATACAATAAACTGAACCAAAATATTCTATATTATAATATATAATACGTACTATATTGTAAATCATTTTATCTTTTCAACAATTCAAACAATACTTTTTTAAAAAAAGAGTATTATCTCTTGCTTATAGGAGAGAGATTTTTATTATAAATACCAAATTAGTATACAGATATTATAGACTATTTCATCAATGTAAGCATAAAGCATATTCAAATTTGAGTTCTCAAAAGACTTTTGAATTACAATCCATGGTTGTGAATACAGTCTTGCTTGGCCAGAAATATCAGTACTGTAATTAAAACATATATTTTAGTTAAATGGATGTCTGAGGCTTTGAGAGAGAATATATCTCAAAATTAAATAACAAGATTTAATTATTTTTAAAAAGGCAATAATAACAAATTCCCCACAGCTATAGCTTATTCATATATATGAATGTGTGTTGTTTGTTGAAACTTGTATGAAAAATGATTTCCTGAATATGCTTTAGGAAATTAAACATTTTAGTTGACCTATAATATTCTAAGAATATTATAGAGTGAATACAGATATGTAAATCAATGGAAACTTTTACAGTATTTTGACCAATATTATAAATATTAAAACTTTTTAGGTCTTAATCAGATAATATTCAGTAGCGTAATGAAGTTCAGCAGTTCAGCAATTCAGAATCTATTGCAGTGTATGAAGTATTCGAAAGAGAAGATAACCTAAAACTTAGTTCTATTTTAGTATTGTATTTACGTGTTTAGATGGAATATAGGGGCTGGCTTAAAATTTTCTAGGATTTAGAATAGTTCAAATGGTCAATTTTTGAAGACTTAACTCAGAACTCTATAAAATTATGTTGCTTTCATTGTCTTCCAAGCAGAGATGTCACTTGTGTGGTTAAAAGCATCACCTTGCAAATGGATGCAGCACATACCTGAGTTAATCTATGAATTTACTCTCTACAGGAATAGCACACCCTAATTTCTCCCCAAAAGTGGAGTATATATGATGGTAGAGTTGGGGTAGAGGAGGAATAAATGTTTATAAGAATACATCAAAATTTCATTTTGCTAGATGATATCTATCTGATGAAAGATTTCTATAAGAAATAGAATGCCTAAAAAATTATTTTGGAAGCCAACATAAGTAGTTTCATTTATATGTTTTCATTTCATTCACATAAAAGACTTTTAGTGCTCCTGAGTTTGGCTTTGTAATCAAAATTCTTACCATGCAGAAAATGCTGTAGATTGGCTCCAGAATAAGCATAAATGAATATATATTGGAGACTTAGATGAAATTAAGTTATTCAAAAAAAGATTAATACACCTGGAAAAAAAGGTGCTCTATTTCATACTTAAATTCTACTTATGGGAAATAAAATTGTTAGTATATTGCTTAAAATTAATGGCATCTGTTACAAATTGTTTGTCAAATTTCACGTGTCAACATATAAAGAATATGGTTACAAAATGTTGGCGATGCCAACAAATTTGAGTTACAGCACAAAGGGCCCAAAAACACGATTTGGGCTTTTTTGTTTTTGTTTTTGTTTTTTATTCCAAAGTTAAATTTTTAATAAAATATTACAAGGTATACAAAGAACAGGTGTATGTCACCCATTCAAAGGAGCAAAATAAATCTTTAGAAACTGGCCCTAAAGGCAGAACAAGATGGTTGAATAGAAGTCTCCACCAATCATCTCACTCAATAAGAACATATAAACCAAAAATAAAATTCTAAGGCCCCCAACAATCTGAACGGACTTCCTCCTCAGTCAGGACTTTTAAAATGTAGCCTAAAAGACTGGTTCAAGCCATGACAGGGAGTGGAGTCAGATATGCCTTGTTATACGCCTCCAGCATTAACATCAACAGAGACTTTAGGTCTGATTAAAAAAAAAAGCAAAACTATTTTATGAGCTGTTGTCTCTGAAGCCTTTTTCTTGGAGTCTTTATCTTCATGATAAAACTTTGTTCTTCACAACCTCTTATCACCTTATCACAACCCAGACATTTTTTTTCTATTTATTCCAGTTGCATATATATATATGTGTATATATATATGTACATATATGTATATGCATATATATATACATATATGTATATGCATATATATATGCATATATATACATATATGTATATGCATATATATATATATATATATATATATATATGAAACTTTGGGCCAAGATAACTTTGGGAGACCATATATATATATATATATATATATATATATATATATATATGTATATGAAACTGGAATAAGTAGAAAATTGATATTATTATTACATATACATGTATATGTTTATATATAAAATACATATATATATATATATATATATATATACTATTGCACTTTAGGTTCCAGGGTACATGTGAAGAACATGCAGGATTGTTGAATAGGTACATACGTGGCAATGTGGTTTGCTGCCTTCACCCCATCAGCTATATCTGGCATTTCTTCCTATGTTATCCCTCCCCAACTCCCTATCCCCCACTGTCCCTCCCTTAATCCCCCCCAATAGACTTCAGTGTGTGATGCTCCCCTCCCTGTGTCCATGTGTTCTCATTGTTCAACACCCACCTATGAGTGAGAACATGCTGTGTTTGATTTTCTGTTCTTGTGTCAGTTTGCTGAGTATGATGGTTTCCAGGTTCATCCATGTCTCTACAAAAGACACGAACTCATCGTTTTTTATGGCTGCATAGTATTCCATGGTGTATATGTGCCACATTTTCCTTGTCCAGTCTATCATCAATGGGAATTTGGGTTGATTCCAGGTCTTTGTTGTTGTAAACAGTGCCACTATGACCATATGTGTGCATATGTTTTTATAATAGAATAAATTATAATCCTTTGGGTGTATACTCAGTAATGGCATTGCTGGGTCAAGTGGAATTTCTGTTTCTAGATCCTTGAGGAATCGCCACACTGTTTTCCACAATGATTGACCTAGTTTACACTCCCACCAACATTGTAAAAGTGTTCCTATTTCTCCACATCCTCTCCAGTATCTGTTGTCTCCAGATTTTATAATGATCTCCATTCTAACTGGCTTGAGGTGGTATCTCAATGTGGTTTAGATTTGCATTTCTCTAATAATCAGTGATGATGAGCATTTTTTCATATGCTTGTTGGCCTCATATATGTCTTCTTTTGAAAAGTGTCTGTTCATATCCTTCTCCCACTTTTGGATGGGTTTGTTTTTGTCTTGTAAATTTAAACTCCAAACTGCCTTCCTTAATTATTCCTAGGGTTGGGCCAAGCTAACTTTGGGAGACTTTTATAGTTTAAATGATAATAGCCCTTTCTCCAAACTAAACCACCTTTGTAAAGCTAATGAAAGACCACCAGATTAGGAGGATGAGAGGACCCTGAACTCTGACAAGGTATAAACCTAAATGATGACTAACTCATTATTCTGTAGTTCACAAGATTTGCAACTTCCCAATCATTCCTGCAGGTAACATCTCTATTGCAGTACCTAAGATTGGCCTTTTGACATTTTTTTTAGATTTTTACATTTCTGACTACCCATGGTCCCACCTAGACCTGCCAGCTGGTCTTGTGGATCCAACAGGTAGTTTATTCAGCAGGAACAAGTACCATTTTCCACCCCCACCCCATGATTGCATCTGCAATCAATGAGCAGCACCCATTCCCTAGCCCACCAAACTGTCCTTGCAAAACCCAGCCTCTGAATTTTCAGGGAGACTGATTTGAGTAATAAAACTGTGTTCTCCCATTCAGCTGGTTCTGTGTATATTAAATATTTTCTCTATTGCAATTCCTCTGCCTTGATAAGTTTGCTCTATTTGGGCAGAAGGCCAAATAAACCCACTGAGCAATTACAAATAGTGCAGAAATTTTCCAAATATCTCCAAATGCAGTTTCCCTATTACTGTTGTTACTGGAAAGGGAAGTGCCCATCCAAACCCTAAGAGAGTATTCTGGGATGTCATGCAAGAGAGAATTGGAGGCAAATCCAAAATAAAGTGACAGCAAGTTTATTAAGAAGGTAAAGGAATAAAAACGTGACTGCTTCATAGGCAAAGCAGTGGCATGGGTGCTCAAATGCATATACTTATAGTTATTTATTGATTATATGCTAAACAAGGAGTGGATAATTCATGAGTTTTCCAGGAAGGGGTGGGCAATTCCTGCAACTGATGGTTCCTCCCCCTTTTAGATCAAATAGGGTAACTTTCTGAGGTTGCCATGGCATCTGTAAACAGCCATTGTACTGGTGACACTGCCTTTTAGCATGCTAATAAGTTATAATTTGTGTATAATGAGCCATGAGAATGACCAGAGATTACCTTCATTGTCATATTGGTTTTGGTGAGTTTTGGCTGACTTCTTTTTTGCATCCCATTTTCTTAGTAAGCTCTTTGTGACCTATATCTTGTGCTGACCTCCTATCTTATCTTATGATTAAGAATGCCTGACCTACTGGGAATACAGCCCAGCAGGTCTCAGCCTTACTTTATCCAGCTACTCATGAGGGAATCACTCTGATCCAAACACCTCTGACATTATCTTACAATATATTTGTTACATTTAATGAGCCAATATTGATACATTATTACTAAATAAGCCCATAGTTTATTCAGACTTACTTAGTTTTCTGTTTAATGTCTCACCCAGAAAATCACATTATATTTACTTATCATGTCTTCTTGGGCTCCTCATGTCTGTGACAATTTCTCAGCTTTTCTTTGTTTTTGATGAGCTTGGCAGTTTTGGAGAGTACTGGTCAAGCATTTTCATAGGATGTTTTTGGTCTTTTTGAGATCCATTAATGTAACAAAAACAATCAAGGAGGGGAAGTAGGTGATAATCTTATGATTAAGTGAGCCTTCTCATAGGATTGCATCCCTATGAATATGACCTTCACATTGTTTCTTACTAGTACCCCATTCAGGTGAGACAGGAAAGCTAAAAGTGACTGGATTGGGGTCATTTTTTTCTCTTTCTCTGTGAGATAAATCTCCAGGAAATTCTTCTTTGCTAGACAGTACACCTTTATTGAGGATAACACACTGAGTCTATTTTGAAATTGTTACCAATCTCCACTCTCTGTAAAGACAATAGGTGATGTATCTTGGCTCTTCACCTTGAGAAGCTGGTACAGTACGGGGAGGTAAAACCTAAGGCTGTAATTCTGATTAGTTGCTGACTCTCAAATTAGTCAACACTCAGCCTCTGCAATTTGTCACAATGTGTGTTTAAATATTCCTACAAGTCTATGGTTCTGGCCAGCTGGAGGTAATTGGTTCCAAGTAAGCCGATCTTGGTAGTGATTCTCTGAATTTTGATGTGGCTCTTTACTCTGTTGCCTCAATTTGCTGATGGGTCCAAAATTTCTACAAACCAAACAGATTCAAAATATAATATGCTGGGGACTTAATTTTGATTTTTTAATCTTGCCCAAATTCCTATCTAAAGGATCTGGGGAGTCATGCCCTATAAATCATAAATTCTCATCACATGGGTTTTATTTAAGCTGATATATTGTGATTTACTTTCGAACATGACTCTGGCATAACATTATAAGAAAATAAAAATATTTTAGAGTAAAATATTTTTATTTTCTTATAATAAAAGAAATAAAGAAGAAAATAAAATATTTTACTCTAAAATATGTTTCTTTGTCATATTTTGAAATAGCCTTGAAAAGCTGTTCTTTGCAGGGAATGGGGAGGGATATTTGCATCTGTAAAGAATCTTTATTAACATACTTAGATCTCTTTCTTCTGAATTTTGATGTGACTTTTTTCTCTGTTACCTCAATTTGCTGGTGGGTCCAAGAAAAATTGTTGATATTGAGGCTGGTGAGCTTTTTATATCGATGTAAAGACAGGAGTGACTACTCTTTTAGCTCTTTACATTTCCAAGCTGACATGAGAAGTCTTATCTCTTCTATTAATCTATTCATTTCATAATGTTTAAAGTGGATTTGTTATCCACCATGTATAATTAGGTCTTGTATTTTATCTAATCTTCCTATCTCTCTTTTAATGGATGTGTTTAGACAATTTATATTTAATGCAATCATTGATATAATTGAATTTAGTTTATTATCAGTTTCTGCTTCTCCTTTCTGATTTTCATTCCTCTGCTTTCCCTCTTCTATATTGCTTTAGCTTATTTAAATATTTTCAAATTATATTTTAATTTATTTATTGTCTTTTGACCATATATTGTTGAATAAAATTTCAATGGTTGCTACTGATATGGAAATATACATACTAAAATTTATATAATTCACTTGGAATTAATATCTTACCTTTTCAGATAAAATTTAAAACCCTATAATTGTCATTTTTCTCTTCCTAGCAATGCTATTTTTAAAAGACTACAACTTTCATTTGTTTCATCAAAAGCCATTTTGATAGGAATGTTTACCTGAGTAATTCACCATTAACTATTCAGTAATTCAAATTTCTCTTTCTCTTAAATAGAAATTATCTTTATTTTTAAGAATTCCTGTATATATGGGATGGATGATAATTGTGTTTAACATTTTGTTTTCCTATTTGTCAAGTATTTTGAAGGTATAACCCATGGCATTGTCAACATATCAAGTCAAACTCTTTCAAATATTTGTAGAGACTTATTCTGAGCCAAATATGAGCGTCCATGACACAGCTCTCAGGAGGTCCTGAGAACATATGCCCAAGGTGGTCAGGGAACAGCTTGGTTTTATGCATTTTAGAAAGGCATGAGATATTCACCAAATACATTTAAGAAATACATTGGTTTGCTCCAGAAAGGGGGACCAACTCAAAGCAGGGGGTTTCCAGGCTATAGATGAATTTAAACATTTTCTGGTTGACAATTGGTTGAGTTTGTCTAAAGACCTGGAATAAATAGAAAGGAAACGTTCAGGTTAAGATAATGATTGTGGTGACCAAAGTTCTTTTTAAAATCTTATAGTGGTTACCCTTAGAGACAACAGGTGACCAATGTTTCCTATTCAGATCTTAGTAAATCTCTTTAGGATTGCGAGGGTCTAGAAGAAAAAGATCTAGGTATGTTAATAAAGATTTGAATATGCAAATTCCCCCCCCCCCCACAAAGAACAGCTTGGCAGGGCAATTTCAAAACATGGCAAAGAAACATGCTTTGGAGTAAAATACTTTGATTTTCTTCTTTGTCTGACAATGTTCTGCCAAAGTCATGCTGGAAAGTAAATCATTGTTGGAAATTGGTTTATAAGGTTAGGAAAAATCCACACAGAGACAATGCCTAACTCAACAAGCCTAGTTCAATTCCTGCAGGAAGGGTACAACTTGCTGGCAGTCTTGCCACAAGACACACCTGAACAAGGGGACAGGGTCATTTATAACTTTTATAACCTGACACAATTGCCCTACTGCTGTCCAGTTTCCATTGCTCAGAATGGGACCTCACATTCAATGCTTGACCCTATTGGCTAAAAACTTGGAAATTTTCTAAAGAAGTAAAGACAGAGGAGAACAAAGGAAAAGAGGAAGTAACTTGTTATTAGAGAAACAATAACATTTTCAAATAAGGCAGGGGTGTAAGCTATGACCTAAGACTTGCCTGGGCTTGTCCAGGCATGTCAGGGCAAATATCTAGGTTAAAGTGTAAGAACTAAGAACATGGGATGCACTTATTTCTTTATTATGACTAACAGCTACTTTAAGATTATTAGCAAAAGCTTTAAAGTAAATTAACCTTTGAAGAAACTATTATTTATTTGTAATGAGCTAAGAGGAAACCTTTGAAGAGGAATCTTTTATTTATTCTTATTTCCTACAAACGTGATATATAGTGTTAAATGAAACCCATCTGATGAGAATTCATGATTTGTAGGGTATGACTGCCTGGAGCCCTTAGATAGGAATTTGGGCAAGATAAAAAAATTAGAGTTTAGTCCACAGCATATTTTATTTTTAGTCTTTTTGGTTTGTAGAAATTAGTACAGCAAGAATAAACTAATAATTATGGGTCTAATACTTGGAAGATAAGAGATGTTATGCTACTATGCTATATTGTGAAGGTGGAAAATTAGTAGGATACAAATGCCAGGCTTTGAAGTTTAAGCTATATATTACTATTATAGACTGTGTTTTAGCGAGATATAACCATTTTAAACATGTGTCTTGGGTTGCTAATATCCATATCAGCGAGAGAATTAGAGAACAAAAAATGTCAGAGCAGAACTCCTCAGATTTCCCCTTTAAAGAAAGAAATTCTTAAGTACTAGAAGAAACACTATAGGGTTCCTAAATCAATCCACTTTTGAGGTTACAGTGCCTAACATTACTGACAATTCAATAAAACAACCACAAAGCAGAACACATCACGGGGGCTTCATAGGAATAAATACCTGTCTCACATCCTGGGCACTTCTTAAGTGTTACAGATGATGGTGACAGCCTGAATATCCTTCTTTGTGCTGAAGAGAAACAATAAGTGCATCAGGAAGAGAAAAAAAGAATCATTTATGCCATGTCCCATTTTTTTGCCATAAAAGGCAATCTTAAACCCAATCAACCATTTTTAATTGAAAGCTATCATATGCCCAATAAATAAATAGAGCTTCAAAACGGTTACTGAGCATGGGTGATTTTTCACTCTCTGCAGAGTTTTTTTCCATAATGCATAATATAAAATCTCTAAATTTTTCTATTGACATTGATCATTACATAAGCCATCATTAAAACCACAAAAATGTTAACAGACTATGTAATCATATTCAAATACACTGTATCATATAGTCCATAAAATGGTGAAGATAAACTTAGCTAATGCAGGAATTTGTAACTTTAAATCATTAAGCATTACAATAAGTATATTTGTACTGTAGTATTGAAAACTCTGATAAAATAGCATGCTTTTTGTGATATTACTTGATGCATATTAATATTATAATGATTGATACCAATGTTTTTGACAACATAGCTCATGTTTTATCTAGTTAATTACCAGTTACTTTGTAGAAACTGAGTCCTAGATAATGTGCTAACAGCTTTAAATGCAATATATTATTTCGGTCCACAAATTGATTTTAATAATGTTTCATAAGTAAGGAAATGTAACTTACAGAAGTTGAGAAATATATAAAAGATTATATACTTAGCAAATTAACACAAAGAAATGGCATTTAAATAAGCAGTTTATTAAATAAGACATTATTTGAGATAGCAAATGAGGGTAGTTTTATTATTAGTTCCTTTTATTCTTTGAGCAATTATTTGTTAACTATTTTATAAGAGTGATGGCGACAGAGTGCACAAAGAAACAACATTTTGATTATAAAGTTACTAAAGAACATTAGGACTACTGGCACTTCATTTACTGTAGAACTGTATTGTGTGGCACCAACTTCCAGCATTACACAGCTTTAAGGAAGAGGAAAATCACTGTAGAATACATGTAATTGATAGTTTAATTGGGGAAAACTTGAACTGGGCCTACAGGGAAACATAATTATCCTAGGAAAGAAAAAGAGAAAGAAATAAAGCATTGTAGGAAAAGCAGAAGTTAGGTGGAGAGGGAGTCTGAAGATAGTGAAATCAAAGTACCTAGAAGTGCAACCCTCCACAATCTTAATTTCTATCATTTGGGTTTTCACACACACCATCCTAATACTCTAATTCAGCTTTTTTGCTCCTCAAACCCTCAAAATCTCTCCACCCATCCAGAACTCCAATTAATTGGTCCTATCCACTTTCTCTGCCTCTGAAAACTGATGTCTCTCTCTTCTCCACCAGGCTTAAATATCAATTTTCTTCTTCTCTTCCAGTCTAGCTTTGAATCTAAAAACAACTATCAACAATACTTCTTTACACACATCATTTTCTTCTTTGTGCTTTTTCTCCCTCTGTTTACACTCTTGGCAAAAGCATTATATTGTTGAAATCCAATATTCTACCTTCACCTGAGTTAAATATGAATGTAGAAAATACACAGTAATAAAATCTCAGACTTGTCTTACAAATCTATTAATTTTTAGTTAATCCAATTATCTTACTTTTCTAGACAATTTTACATTTTAATTCTCTCCTAAAGTTCTAAGTCCTCTTCTCACTCTTCATTCACTGTTGATGATTTTGCTTGATAGAATCAGAGACTATTCACATAGTGTCAACATCAACTGTTATCAACCTACCTGCATGTAGTTATCTAGATGTCTCCTTCACTTTTCTTTTCATATAAGCTGCTTATATTCACATCTAAGTTCAGTCTCTTCACTTATGCCCTGGATCCATCCCTTCTCATCCACAGATGGATTCTGCATCTGTAATTGGTCTTTCTTGTTTCCTGTGTTATCAAATAAATTCTTACTATTCACTAGAACTTTGGCCTTATTTGGGATATATTTTAGAAAATATTTTCTACTTATTCATCCTCCAGCTACTAACTCATTTATTTTCATCACTGTCCAGTCAAATGTGAAAGACATGCAAAATTTCCTAGTGTAGAAATATGTATTCCTGATTTTCAGTGCATATTGTGTTTTACCCTGACAATAAAGACTATAGATACTGATAGAAGTAAGCACATCAACATAAAGGCATTTGATTGTTGATATTACTTGGAGTGTCTGGCAAAATATTAGCAAAAGTTATAGACTGTACTTTCAAACCTTTTGGAAGGCCAAAAGGTTTTATTGAGGCAGGCTGAAGGCAGCCACCTAATTTGCATTAGCATAGGAAGGAGATAGAGATGATAAAGGGCTTTCACAGTTTAAATCTGTTTACCCCACATCCCTTTGTCTCCACTCTGTTCACTTATGTAAATTTTGTGCTGGGTGGTCCTCTCAGGGGGATATCAAAGCGGAATTACCTGTTAATAGTGTTTACTCTGGGACCAGAACCTAAAGCTTTTATCAGTCGTAAAACCATTCTTTTAACCATGTTAATTATCAACAAGTATGTTAACTTAGAAACTCTGTTGTAAAATCTGACTGAATAAACCTAAGGGTGGAGAAGGAGTCTTAGTTGATTGGCTGCATTTTGCCCTCTAAAAGCAGCCAATATCCATCCCTAGCCCACTTGAATCACTGTAATGGTGTGAGAGTATATTCATTCATCCATCATTGAGTCAGGGTCTACAGGACAGATTTCTGTAGGTAGTGGACAGACTCAATATGTTTTTTTCTGAGTATATATATATCAATGAATAAACATACTCTTATGTATCCTCTAATGATTTCATCTAATTTTGTAATTGTTTCACCTAATGCAGGTTAACATAGGTTATAAGAACATTTTTTATTCCATTACTTGTGTCCATGGACTCAAAGGAAATAATTTATCTAGCAATCATTTAGTTACTTTGACTTACAAAACAGTTTACATGAATTGAATAATTCTGCATTAAATAAGTAAACTGATATTACCCTAACTCTAATGCAACATCAGATATATGTCTTTGAAATATACTGTCTAATTAAGGGTGCTTATAAAGTGTTCATCAGCTTCTTACTATAAATAAATACATAATCTGTATTGCTGGAGGATGAGATTTCTATTGTCAAAAAGTTTGGAGAGACATTCTGGGAAAATATATGGTGAAATAAATGGAAACATTCCCCAAACCTGCCCATGCTACAAACCAAGATGGACAGTACAACTAGAATAGCAAAACCAAAACCCTAAACCAGCATGTATGATAAAAATAGGTGACATGGTTCTCTCTCGAATCTTTACATATGAGTGGGAACAGACAAACCAATGGCAACTACATGGTTGGATGACTATAAAACTATGCATAACATACAGAAGTAAACAATGTGTCTATCTATACTCGAGAAGCTCAGAATGGCCAGCAGATACTGTCTTGAAAGCTCAGCAGAAAGTTCGAGAAGAGCAGCTGAAATTGGAGGGGAAGAGTGCTTCTACATGCTACAAGAGCAGGTGAAGGAAAAACAAAGTTTTGTTTTGGCCGAGTGTGGTAGCTCGCCCCTGTAATTCCAGCACTTTGGGAGACCAAGGTGGTTAGATCACTTGAGGTCAGGAGTTCAAGACCAGTCTGGCCAACATGGTGCAAACCCATTTCTACTAAAAATACAAAAGTTAGCTGGGTGTGGTGCCTGGCACCTGCAACCCCAGCCACTCAGGGGGCTGAATCAGGAGAATTGCTTGAATCCCAGAGGTAGAGGTTGCGGTGAACTGAGATCATGCCACTGCACTGCAGACTGGATGACAGAGGAAGACCCAGCCTCAGAAAGAAAAAAAAAGGTTCATTTTTAGATCAACAAAGAATGGAACACCAAACTCCCTACCAGGACAAAGTTTGATACACAGGTAAATGCAGTAGAACAAGAAAAATATTTCAAAAATAATAAAATGAACATGATGAGGAGCTATAGGAATATACAGGAAGGAAAATGTCATATGTTTTAAATTTCCTTAAGATAAACTAAGGGGGTATCTTGAGATGTGAAGTTGCTAAAGAAAATTTGAACTACTGCTTCTCTTTATATGTACAGGAAAACCATTTTATATAAAAATGAATAACAGAACAGGAGACAAGATAAATTTTATGTGAAGTAATTATAACGGATCAAAGCAGAATAACCTTCCTACAGATGACAAATGCATGCTAAAAAGACATGCCAAAAACAAATGAAAACTATGTTTCAAAACTGCCTAAAAGAATTACACAAATAAAACATATATAAAAGGCAAAACTTTACAACCCAGAAATGAGAGAATAGAACTCAGAAAAACTAAAAGTTACAAAAATGTTAAGGTCAGGCAGGTTGGCTCACACTTGTAATCTCAGCACTTAGGGTGGGAGGTCAAGGCAGGAAGACAGCCTGAGCCCAGGAGATTGAGGCCAGCCTGGGCTACATAAGAAGACCCCATCTCTACAAAAAATATTAAAAATTAGCTAAGTATAGTGGCATGCCCTTGTAGTCCAAGGTACTCAGGAGGCTGAAGTAGGAAGAAAGCTTAAGCCCAGGGGTTCAAGGCTGCAGTGAGTTATGATGACACTACTGTACTCCAGCCTAGGCAACAGAGCAAGACCTTGTCTCAAAACCAAACATTTTCTAAATCAGAATTGAAGACAAAAAGAAGAGATAAGTAAAAAGACAACAAAGAATAAACAAAACATAATGTCCATGAGAAATGGCTAATATGAAAAATTGTCTAAAAGAAATGAAGATAAGTGTGCAGATATGTTGAGACAAATATTGAACCTAGTCAATGAAGATCTAGTCCATGTAAAACAGGTACTGCTGAAAAGCACCAAAGAAAGGGAAAAATATGAATACTAAAATGATAATTTACAAAAATTACCTTGAATTTTAAAAAGTAAAAGACCAGTCAGTAAAGGAAAATGTCAGTCAATAGAAATTCATGAGGATTTATATTCATATTTCTATTTCCTAGCTTAATCCATTGGATATATGTGAAGCAATGCCCCATCTCAGTGTCTAAATTAAGGTCTCAGAATCTTGTTTCCCGCTAAGCCAAATGAATTGAGAAATTGTCTGCTTCAGTTTGGATATTGATTGGCCACAGATGAAAAATTTTGAAACTGAGATGAGTAATAAATAAATAAATAAATAAAACCAAATCAGTAGGGTGCAGTGGCTCATTTGTGTAATCCCAGCACTTTGGGAGGCCAAGGTGAGTGGATCAGAAGGCCAAGAGATCTAGACCATCCTAGCCAACATGATGAATCCCCATCTCTATGAAAAAATACAAATATTAGCTGGCTGTGCTGGTGTGTACCTGTAGTCCCAGCTACTTGGGAGGCTGAGGCAGGAGAATTGCTTGAATCTGGGAAGTGGAGGTTGCAGTGAGCCGAGATCATGCCACTGCACTCCAGCCTGGTACAGTGAGACTCTGTCTCAAAAATAAACAAACAAACAAAACAAAACAAAACAAAACAAAACAGTCAAATATATTTAAATTCAACAATCCAAAATGATATTTAAAAGTAATTAATTATTTATTGAGGATTCTAGTAAATCAGTTTTTTGTTTTCAAAGTTGGTAAATGAAGGAAAGAATACAATTTATTCTGCCTTTCCTATATTAACTGTGTCAGTGGATTAGACATAGACAAAATACAATATTTTTAAAAGATATATTTTAGTTCCATTAAGTTTATTGAAGAAGAAACTTTGGAATTAGGATAATGCTATTTTGCAACCACTAATGAATGAAGTGAGAATCCATGGCTGCTAATATTACAAAATGAGAGACAATCAAATATCATACTCTTTCTAATTGAAACAATCACATTATCTGTCAAGTCTTGCCAAAAATACTGACCCTAAATCTCATTAAACATAGAGATCCAACTACCAATTAACAAAAATTACAAATGTCAGAGAAACATATTAAATAACAACATAGCAATACAATCAGCAAAACCCACGAGTGGGAAACTACTGAAAAACATCCAGTTTCTCAAACAAATGATTAAAAGTTAAAAAATAAATAGAAGGTGAATGCATGGATTGAAGAAACTTCAAAAACATGCAAAACAGAGGCAAAACTGGACTATAGAATAATAAAACTTTTAGAAAAGATAAAAGATTACTATAAAAGGCAAAATATGATTTGAAAAGAACTAGTTGGGAATATCTGGGAATTTCTATTTCTTGACTTAGTGGTTGTTAAAAGTTTACCTGTGTTTTAATAATTTATAAAGCTCTCAAATTTTAAAGTTTTTATTTAAACAAAAATATTTAAGTATAAATAAGATAAATTAGGGAAATATTAGGTTAAACATTATAAAACCAGCTCTTTTTAACCTTAGAAATTTTCAGCGTCTTAACATTGGTAATGCTTACATGAATTATCATGTTGGCCATTTAGCTTGTAACATTTAATAATCTAATTCGCCTGAGAACAATTTTTTTCTCTCAAAATCCTTATTAACAATTGTCAGGGTTCCGGTGTTCCGTAAGGCATAGCTCAGGAATCACTTGTCTATTCAATGAATTCATTTAATTTGCTGATATCCTAGGCCACACTACTGTAATGCATATATATTTTTCAAAAATGTCAATTGTCACAAATTATGCTTAACCCTCTAACTATTCTTCAATATGGTCAATTTTGTATGTTTTATCTAACGATTTTCAATGAGAATCAGGCTTTAATTGACAATTATTTCAGTTGACATTCATTTCATTCTTAAAAAAAATTTATTTTTTTATTTTCTGGCATCAGCTATTTTTTTCTTGGTTAATCAAATTCAATAGATCCTTTAAAGAATAACAAATCTGTGATATACTTAGGAAAATTACATTATAATCTAACACAGTGATTTTATGGGATAGCTCAGTTACATGCTATAGATAGAATAACTATAAAAAGCTCCTTTAATTTGTGTTACTTGTTCCCAATAATTATTCATGATTCCTTCTGACCTTCACATATGGAATCAATTGCTTTTGCTACATATTAGTTATATAGAGTCTTTTTCTCTAGGACTCTAGAGGACACATATTCTGATGAGATTTAGTAAGTTTTGGAGGCAATGTAATCCAAGCAAATGCAGAGAACAATTCATTTTCTCTACTTTAAGGTCCACGATTAACTTTAATTACTGCTTTATCATACTCTTGGGGAACCTACTTGTCAGGTCACCTTATGTGAGGGGATAATTCAATAGGAGGTTCTTTGGG
Organism: Plecturocebus donacophilus; assembly: GCA_004027715.1. Taxonomy (NCBI): domain Eukaryota; kingdom Metazoa; phylum Chordata; class Mammalia; order Primates; family Pitheciidae; genus Plecturocebus; species Plecturocebus donacophilus. Next base: position 43,074 of record PVKP010002149.1, on the reverse strand, counting down.
TTCTTCAATTACCAGATTCCGAATGTTACAGTTGAACTTCTACTAGATATGGAAAGGTTTCCTTGCATTTTACATACTCAATACTGAATGCATTGGGTAGACAAGTATAGGAACTTCAGTGAATTCCTTTTGTTTACATCAGTAATTGTTACTCAGTTTCAACTTAAAAATAAAGTAAAGCTGAGAAGGAGATTTGTAAGGCCTTTGTAAAGCCTTCTTAAATAAGCCTAGCTATAGGCGTCATTAAATACTGACTAACCCAGTTGTACTTGTTTGTAAAGGCTTAGCTCATTTGATTGTACTTTGATTTATTGGGCTTTGCATATACTGTGTTATTTACAAATTAAAGGTTTCTGGCAACTATTTCTCAAGCAAGTCTATTGGCATCATGTTTCCAACAGTATGTGCTTGCTCACTCCCTGCCTCAATGTCACATATTGGAAGTTATTGCAGTATGTTAAACTTTGCCATTATTATTAAATCTGTTATGGTGATCTGTGATCTGTGATCAGTGATGTTTGATGCTACTGTTTCAATTGTTTTGAGGCACCTCACACTGTGCCCATATAAGACCACAAATGTAATCAAGAAATGTTGTGTGTGTTCTAATTGCTCCACTGACTGGCAGTGTTTCCCTATCTGTGTGTGTTTTGGGGTGTGGTAGGGAAAGGGAAGTGCTGCCATGTAAGATATGACTTGCTCCTCCTTGCCTTCCACCATGATTGTGAGTTCTCCCCAGCCATGTGGAACTGTGAGTCTATTAAACCACTTTCTTTATAAATTACCTGGTATCAGGTATGTCTTTATTAGAAGTGTGAAGAAGAAAAAAGCAAGGGCAAAATAATAACAGGGATGTTCTCTTGCTTTTACTGGTTTCCCAATCCAGAGATACTGGTTCACTCTTGGCATTCTGGAGGCCAAGAATGGCATTCCAGAGGCCACACATTTTTCAAGTGTGCCTGCTATGCAGTTGATCCATTTAGCCATTCCCAGTCTTCTCTGCAAATCCAGGACATATAATAGGAAAAAGGCCAAAGAAAGCTGACCATCACTGTAGATTGGTTCTTCAAGTTTAAACTTCTTCAATCTGCAAACATTATTTACACTTCAGAATACTCAAGAAGTTGCTTTTGTATTTTGTCAAGTGTTTTTAGTTGTAATCTATAGAAAAGATATTGTATTAGTCTGTTCTCAAGCTGCTAAGAAAGACCCCATACCTGAGACTGGATAATATATAAAGGAAAGAGAGGTTAAATGGATTCACATTTCCACATGGCTGGCGAGGCCTCACAATCATGCTGGAAGAAGGAGGAGCAAAGGCACATCTTACATGGTAGCAGGGAAAAGAGCATGTGCAGGGAAACTGCCCTTTATAAATCCATCAGCTCTCATGAAACTTATTCACTACCATGAGAACAGCAAAGGAAAGACCTGCCCTCATGATCCATTTACCTCTCACTGGGTCCCTCCCACAACAGGTGCAAATTATGGTAGCTATAATTCAAGATGAGATTTGTGTTAGGACACAGCCAAACCATATTATTCTGCCCTTGGCACCTCCAAAATCTCAAGTCCTCACATTTCAAAACCAATAACGCCTTCCCAACAATCCCCCAAAATTTTAACTCATATCAGTATTTCAAAAGTCAACACTCCAAAGTCTCATCTGAGACAAGGCAAGTCCCTTCCACCTATAAGCTAGTAAAATCAGAAGCAAGTTAGCTACTTCTTAGGTAGAATGGGGGTACAGGCATTGGTTAAATACAGCCATTCAAACTGGGAAAAATTGGCCAAAACAAAGGGGCTACAGGCCCCATGCAAGTCTCAAATCCAGCAAGGCAGTCAAATCTTAAAGCTTCAAAATGATCTCCTTTGACTCCATGTCTCATAACCAGGTCACACTGATACAAGAGGTGGGTTCCCATGGTCTTTGGCAGTTCCACCCCTGTGGCTTTACAGGGTACAGCTTCCCTCCTGGATGCCTTCTTGGGTTGGTATTGAGTGTCTGAGGCTTTTACAGATAGACAATGCAAACTTTCAGCCAATATACCATTCTGGGGTCTGGAGGATGGTGGCCCCTTTCTCACAGTTATACTAGGTATTGCCCCAGTAGGGACCCTGTTTGTGGACTCCTGTCTCACATTTCCCTTCCACACTACCCTAGCAGAAGCACTCCATGAGGGCTCTGACCCTGTAGTGCAGTTCTACCTGGACATCCAGGTGTTTCCATACATCCTCTGAAATCTAGGCAGAGATTCCCAAAATTCAATTCTTGATTTCTGTGTACCTGCAGGGCCAATACCATGTGTAAGATGCCATGGCTTGGCCCTTGCATCCTCTGAAGTAATGGCCTGAGCTATACATCGTTGGCCTCTTTTAACCATGGGTGTGATATAGGGCACCAAGTCCCAAGGCTGTACACAGCAAGGGGTCCCTAATCCTGGCCCATGCAACCACATTTTGCTCCTAGGTCTCCTGGCCTGTGATGGTAGAAGCTGCTGTGAAGACCTCTGACATGCTCTGGAGATGTTTTCCCAATTGTCTTGGCAATCAACATTTCGATCTTCATTACTTATGCAAATTTCTACGGTGGGCTTGAATTCCTCCCCAGAATTTTTTTTCCCATTGTTTTTTCAGGCTGCAAATTTTCCAAACTTTTATGTATTGCTTCCTGTTGAATTCTTCACCACTTAGAAATTTCTTTTACTAGATAACGTAAATCATCTCTCTCAAGTTCAAAGTTCCATATATCTCTAGGGCAGGGACAAAATGCTGCCAGTCTCTTTATGTAGCAATAGTGACCTTTACTCCATATCCCAACAAGTTTCTCATCTTTATCTGAGACCACCTCAGCCTGGACTTTATTGTCCATATCACTATCAGTATTTTGGTCAAAGCCATTCAACAAATCTCCAGAAAGTTCCAAACTTTCCCACATCTTCCTATCTTCTTCTGAGCTCTATAAACTGTTCCAACCTTTGACTATTACCCAGTTCCACAATCACTTCCACATATTTGGGTATTTTTACAGCAGCACCCCACCACTTGGTACCAATTTACTGTATTTCTCTGTTCTCATGCTACTAATAAGACATACCTGAGACTGGGTAGTTTACAAATGAAGGAGAGGTTTAATGGACTCACAGTTCCACATGGCTAGAGAGGCCTCACAATCATGGCAGAAGGAGAAGGAGGAGAAAATGCGCATCTTACATAGTGGCAAGCAAAAGAGAGTGTGTAGGAGAAATGTCCTTTATTAAACCATCAGATCTCATGAGACTTATTCACCATCAGAAAAAATAGCATGGGAAACACATGTCCCCATGATTCAATTACCTCCCACTGGTACCTCCCATGACAGGTGGGAATAATGGGAGCTACATTTTAAGATGAGAATTGGGTAGAGACAAAGACAAACCATATCAGATACCTTCAGTGAACTTCCTCTGTCTTAGAGAAAATTAAATTTATCCTAATGCTTTTTGTTTGCAATCATGCATTTAGTAGTATAAATTGTAAATTGTAGATTTATATCTTATTTATATTTATTAATTTGTGTGTATATGTGTTTGTGTGTGTGTATATAAAAGACCATTTATCACTATCTGAGGTGAAAATATTCATTTTTATTGTTCTCTTATTCTAATTCATCATCCATTACCTAGATTAATGATTTAAATTCTTTTTCTATAAAGAGTCTGAAAGTAAATATTTCAGGCCTTGTAGGACGTATGGTCTCTATAGCATCTTCTCAGCTTTGCCATTGTACCTATAATGAGAGCAGATATAGACAATGTGTAAGCAAATGAGCATGGCTGTGTTCCAACTATACTTACAAAAACAACCGGGGGACAGATTTTCCCTCTTCTACAATAATTTGCCAACCCTGACCTACTATATAGTAGAACATTTAACAGAATGTAGTAGACATCTAATAAATACATGCCAAATGAGTGTTCAAAACTTTTAAAAGTTAACTTAAAAAATAATAATGGTTTCTGAGTTATATTCAGTGTTTCTTTAGGCATTAATATAAATATGCCATTTTTATATAGTAGTTTCATTTAATATAATGGAACAATTTTGTCCTCAGTTTTTCAACATAGCTGAGTGTGTGTGTGTGTGTGTGTGTGTGTGTGTGTGTGTGTGTTTAATATTGAACACCTTTGAAATATAAACTGCAGTTGCCTTCTCTATATTTCTCTTTTGTAATACTGACAAACTTAACTTATTAAATTTTAGTTTAGGACATTGGCCTCTATATTCACAAATGAGATCATATCATTTCCATTGTTATGATGAACTTATTAGTTACTTTGTGTTTGCTTTATACCTACTGCTTATCATCTCTCCTGAAGTTCATGGATAGTTAAGTTCAAGTTGTTTAAATTGACTAGATATCCAGCTAGACAACCCATATTTTCAATGCTTATTTTGTATATTTGTAATATGGCTAAAATAAGAGTAAATATGTTATTGGAAAGTCCAAAACAAATATGAGTTTACATAAAGACAAAAAGTTAACATACATTTGAGAACCCACTGTGTAGGAGATATTCAGAAGAGCATTGAGTATAGATACAACTAAGATACGGTTTCTACCTCCAAGGAGCTCAAAGCCTAGTAGAATTTAGTATTAAGCAGAAGACTGTAGAAAGGCATAGTTTGTGTTACATAAATCTGAAGAGTGGAACTCTATCGATCTCAGGCAATTCACTTCTCTAGAATGAAATATTTCTCATTTCAAAACCTGTTACTGCCTCATGTACCAACTCATATCTTTTATTATTATTATCGTTTAATCATCTTCAAGATACATATTAAGTATGGAAACTGCATATCTTATTTTTAGGGAATTTCTAAGGAAATGTCTATCCTACGAAATAAAATATGTTTTCTTTTTGGTTAAATGAATTAATTAAATATTAAACTATAATAACCAAAGGTCAGCTACCTAATATATTTATTTCTATAGTCTTTTAGCTTGTTTCATCAATTTGTCAGACACATTTCCCTGATTTGGGACTCAGAAAAATCAGTCATTGATGTATTAACATGAGCAACAGGGAGTAAAAGGAATCCAATTTCTAAGCCACCATGATTTTTGTAAACAGGGCTCAAACTACATAACTGGCTTAAATGTTAGAGCTGAGATGGATTAAATTCCATGTATCTAGGTACAGATCAATAGCTCTGCTAAAATATTCTCATGATTTAAGGATTATTTTTCTAGTACGGCAACTCCCATAGGTTTTCCTCTAAATATACCAAAATAAAATTTAAAGAATGGGACAAAGCTGAATATTTATAAATGCTTCTTGGGTCAATTAAAAATTATTCAACCTTCTGTTTAATGCTTTATAGTTAAAAATATAGCCTAACACAAGAGCCATAGCCAGCACAATTAGACCTCTGAATCAAAGGCAAAAATGAGATGTTTTGACAGCTATGGAACATTGCATTTCACGGGGCTCATGCACAGCTAGGTAGCACAGGTGTTCTTGTAATTGCAGTACAATGGAAAAATTCAGTGTTCAATGGCCTTCAAATTCTTCACTCTTGTGTGTGATGTGATGCGAAGATCTCATGTCAGTGCTGTCTCCTTTCTCTGTGATGGGATGTCATTATGTGCAATGTAACAAAATATTTTGGAGTTCTGGCTCTTCAAAACCTATATCAAAGTGAAATATTTGGTTTCTTTCTCATATAGCCATAGCTTCTGAGGGTCTGCCTCTATGATTTTATAAATATAGAAAAACATTTTGCAAGCCTTTGTTGACAGGAGTTTACATTGTGGGTGATACCTTCCTTTCCTCTTATTAGGATGCTGCACCCAAACTTTGCTATTTTGCAACCAGCTGCAATATTTTCTTTAACAATGTGCTGTGTAATATGAAAAGAATTGGGGTGATTTTTTTCCTGTTTTACTCACTAGGGTTTTTGCCAATTTCAGATGTGAATTCCTTAAACATCCTCTCGACAAACAAGGGCATAAGGAGATAGAAGCGTAGGTATGAAAAATAGGATGGATAACATATACCTTTAAAATCATACCATATTCAAAGTTTTGAAAAAGAATATTTTATATTAGAATTTTTGCTGAAAAAAAATCTTAAAGCTTAATTTTCAAACTCACAATGAATTTGACTAAGTGATCATCTTGATGCAGAGCCATGGGCTCTTAACTGAATCTTCAGTGAAGATCTGTCTTTTGAAGTTTGCCTGTAGTAATTGGGCATGGCAAAATATTTCTTCTTATTGCTATTTTCATGATTTATTTTGAAAAATTTCACCCTGATCAAATGGAACATACAGAAGAATATTAGGCTCATTTAAAAATCATAATTATTAGACATAGAAGATGGTATTTTCTTGTTGGATTCTGCATTGACCTTGCTTTATATGAGTGACATGACCCTGATTTGATCAAGAGTGCCTGTTTTTCCATTTACAGGCTAATCTCATGGCTCATGGGATTTGATTGGCAATAATAAAATCTTCAGGAAGATTTCTCATATAGCCATAGCTTCTGAGGGTCTGCCTCTATGATTTTACAAGTTTTGCATACTGATTAATATGTTGACAGATATCCTAAAGTTAATTAATGTCCTATTGGTTAAGAATAAGTTCTTAGGGCTTGCCTACTTTCAGAACCAGAACATACTTTGATTTTGTTGTTGTTCCTGTTCAATTCAGAATCACTTAAAGATTTCAAGATACTAAGCAAAGCAGTGGGACTAAGCATTGGACTAAGCATTTTAAGTACATTATTCCCTATCAAAGTCAGTGTTGGGAAATGCCTAGATCTCATTTTAGGGAAAATAACATCCTTAAACTACAAAGATGGTTTTGCTAACAGTGAGGATGAGAACAAAACTATTTTTTTTCCTTTTCTTACTCTATTCGAAATAAAATTATTGGTTATCCAATTCCCTTGCCTCTTTTGTGTCTCTAATGAGTGTGTGTATGTGTGTGTGTAGGTGTATATGTATATGTACAGTTTTCACTATAACCTTTTCCTGAAAATAAATCAAGCATGATTTCTAAACAAATAGACAGTATTAGGGTCTGCAGATAAGACCCTTTCTTCTTCCTCCTTTCAAATATACAACTTGTTTTGTAGAAAGACCACAAAATCCTCAGCTTATCTTTTTTAAGTTAAAAAAGCAATGGACAGTGTCAAATAATAGCATTTACTTCCCATCAGAAGGACAAATGTGGTATCAGGGATTCTTGGTTCTCATACAAGGGATTTTCTTCATGTTTTTCTAAACTGAATCTCCATATTACTTTTCATTAGATTAAGCCTTAGATAATAGACTTAATTTCAGGCTTTAGAATACTTAATTATTTTTAAGTACTTTTCTCTTTTATTAATAATTCTTTGGATCTATATGTGTGTGCTGCCTGTGAATAATAAAATATTATGTCTACTTTCCAAGAACCTTTCAGATACTTTATTTAACTAAAAGAACCAAAGTATGTCTGTTTCTCTTTTCCTACAAGTGTACTAAAATTAGAAATACAACACATTTGGTGATGTGCATGGTGTAATAAAGCAATGAGAGGGAATTGTATACTCTGTTTAGAGATAGTCATCCTGATTTTATTTGCCTTTATACAATCTGCCCCACTACCTTACATATAGGTTACCTACTTATTATGCCTGACTGACTTTAAAAACATCATGTCACTAACATCATCAGGTGGCTGTTACTTCAATATCTTTCTCCCAGTGTCAAAATTCTAAGTGCAAAAATCCATTTAACACCTTCACAGTGTCTAGCTTTGTCAATTTTTCTTTTAATGTGCATTGTATTTCTTACAACCCAGTAATTTAAACATCTTTCAAAAGGATTCTGGCATTTATCAACTAACCAACTAATTATTGGCATTGTAGAAAGATATTTTACATATTTATATCAGTTTTCCCTTCAATTTATTTGGTATCATCATGAATTATACATTTTAACATGTTAAAATTCTTGAGATATAGCAATGTCACATACATTAAGTTAAAATTCTTTATTTTATTACAGAAAAATTCTCGAGGTCTTACTATGTATGCATTTTTTCATACATTATATTTTTTAAAAATATCTTATTTTTGTTGGCTCTAAAGCTATGTCTATTATTTAATGGAGGTTGGGGAAAACAATTTTATCCCTTTATCAACAGGAATTCTAAAAGTTCTAACTGATAGATGAATATTTTCAGAAGTCAGTTGGTTGCTTTCTAAAATTTATATATGAGGTATTATATTCTATATCACCTGTTTCATAGATTCTGTTTCCTCTACCTGTCTGTCACAACATAGGGCAAGGGTGAAGCTCTCTTTCATTGAATGTAAATTTAGACAGGAGTTATATAAATTGTTAAACACAATTGTTGTTGATTGAAGAACACTTCTATAGACCAGTGTGTATGATTACCTTTTATAGGATAGTTTGTCTGGGTCACTGTTTTATTGCAGTTGTCAGTTCTTAAATCTCAAAATATTTATTCAGCATTAAAATAACAATTTATTTAAAGTATTCATAACAGGTCAATAACTAAAAATATAAAATTAGGTTTGCACAAAACATCAGAATTCCATTTCTTTTTCTTGGAGTTATATTTTTATATACTGACACAATTTGAGGCAACCTTCAAAAATATTATATATGTCACATATATATGTTCTGCATACACACACACACACATATACACATGCACTCAAATATATGTGTCATTAATATTAAGCTAGTATAGACTTTCCTTAAATGTGATTATATGTTATTCCTTTGTGTATATATGCTCCCTCTTTCATAGGAATAAAATCTCCAATAATGGGTTGGTTATATAGCTACTCAGAAAAAACAGTACATTTTCCAGCCTCTTGGAAGTAACTATAGCCACATGACTAAATTCTGGGCATGTAAGCAAAACTTTTGTGTGTTGTGTTTCAGGAAGTGTTCTTGTATTAGTCAGGATTCTCTAGAGAGACGGGACTAATAGGATAGATACATACATAGAGGGGAGGAGTACTGACTTACATGATCACAAAGTAAAATCCCACCATAGGCCATATGCAAGCTAAGGAGCAAAGAAGCCAGTCCAAGCCCCAAAACCTCAGAAGTAGGGAAGTCAACTGTGCAGCCTTCAGTGTGTGGCCAAAGGCCCGAGAGCTCCTGGCAAACCACTGGTCTAAGTTCAAGAGTCCAAAAGCTGAGGAACTTGCAGCCTTGTTTTTGAGGGCAGGAAGCCTCCAGCAGCAGAGAAAGATGAAGGCCAGAAGACTCAGCAAGTCATCTTCTGCCTACTTTCTTCTAGCTTCTGGCTGTGCTAGCAGCTGATTAGATGATGCCCACCCAGATTGAGGGTGGGTCTGCCTCTCCCAGTCCACTGACTCAAACGTTAATCTCTTTTAGCAACACCCTCACAGACACACCCAAGAATAATACTTTGCATCCTTCAATCCAATCAAGTTGACACTAAATATTAACCATCAACAGTACCTAATGGAAGTGGCACATATATTCTTTATATTCCTTCATTCCAGCTACCTGGAAACCAGACAGAATGACTGGAATTCAAGGAGCAAAGTTTGTACTAAAGAGTGACAGGTTACAAATGTTGTGGATGCACAATAGAGAAAAAGTCTCCCTGATGATTATGCAACTCTATACCAGCCATGCATTGCTTGTTTTAGGCTTTCTTTCTGTGAAAAGAGAAATGCACTTTTATCTTATTTTGTATTCATTTTACCTTTTGATCACATTTAAAAACTTTTGAAAGCTAATATATACATCAAGTAAACATACACAGGAAGAAAAGAACATGAAAAACCTCCAAAATTATAAGTGGTTTACAAGTAGATGTGTCCTTTTAACTCCTTGCATGTGTGTATACAGACAACTAAGCAGACACTTTTATGTGGTTGATATCACACAGCATAGTCATATTTTTTTACACAACATATTTACTAATTCAAATTCCCAAATCCCTGAGTGTTTTGATATCCAAGAACATCCTACACTCACTCAACTGGAAAAAAAAAAATGTAATCCTGCTTACAAATATTACCAAAATACAAAAATGGCAAGAAGCCTCTGGGTAAAGATGCCAACAGACTTACTATTAAAACACCCTGTTTCCTTAATATTCAATTTAAAATGAGACATGGAGTAAGAGTAGAAATGGGTAGAATGATTCTAAGATAATTTATTTTCAGGTATATACTATTAAAATATGAACACAAAGGTATGTTCCTATTAAATTATTTAACAATGTGTAAACACATGCACACATATGTGAATGGTTACTCTCAAAATGTAAATACAAACGATCTCCACACATCTTAACTTTTACTTCTTCCTGCACCAATGAACCTGTCTATCTATTGCTTAGAGGTGGTTTAACAATTCCATGTCCAAAATCCTACTTTTCTGTTAAATATAACAAAAAGTTACTTACATATTTGTTTATTTACTAGCTCTTCTTTTAATCTTACATAATCATATTGAAACATCTAAAGAATTTGAATGTTGCATAAAAAGAGAATTTTTTTTTTTACAACGGACATAGGTACTTTACAAAAATGCACATATAGAACTATAGTTATAATGTAAAAATGTCTTTTAGATATGGAGATACTAAAAAAGAGCACTTCCATTTGTTCATTCTCTTCTCCCTCCTCCAGCATCCCAGTGACTAAATACAGAAATGCACCTAAGTCCAAGACATGGATTAACAAATATCACTTCTAGAAGTCAATCTTTTCTATAAATTAGCCAAATTACCATTAGAAATAATTTATTTCACTACTTGTACCTTTAAGGTCCTTTTGGAACTTAGGGCCTGTCTTCTATTCAAACAAATTATCAACTAATGTGCACATAAAAAACAATGGTTATACCATCTGAACTTAAAGACATAGAACCAGCCCTCTTCACTTCCGCCTGCTCACAATCCAGACCCAGGGAAGTCATAATACTGCTTTTAATAGGTCAAGTTTCATAATTTCATTCTCCAAATATAATCATCCCTACGAATTCACAGAAAAAATTTAGAGTATAATTGTACATGCTCCAAATTTTCTACGCTATACACTTCTAAACATCTAGAAAAACTGAATGTTTTAAATGACTCAAGTTTGTCTATCACACATAATAGTCTTGAATAAATTTCACACGTGTAAATAAATGCTATAATCTTGAAGTGTCTTCTAAATAAGGCCATTCTGGCCTTGAGTTTCTTTTTTTCTCATCTCTATAAACTCAGTGGACAAGTATAAGCAACTCTAACAATTGCACTTTTGCATGCTATTTTCAGAAGACAGTCTTATGATTTTTAACACAAAATATATTAGTTTACCAACTCTGCTTTTATCATACTTTGGCAACCTCTTTAACAATTAGAAAGACTAGATGTGAAGGTACTATTCCTTTGTCCATCATATATATGATGTACAGAGAAATGTAAAACACGACGCAAAGGACATAGGAAGCAACGGTTAATCTCATCTCCCTACATACACACTGGAAGGTGCCCTTCACGTAATTCTCCTCCTGCCTTCCTGAGGCAGCCCAACACAAGGCTCTACTTCTTAATGAGGTGGTTTGATAACTCATCTACTTCAAAATAGAAATCCACAGTATTTCATATGAAGTTTAACATAAAAGATGTGGAAAAAAATTTTGTTTTATTATCTCTACTTTTAATGTCAGGTATTTTAGAATATCTAGAAAACCCAGATATTTCAAAAAGTACGTAGTATAGTCAACTATATATACAGTAGTGAAGAATCAAATGCACCCACAGAACAATGGTTATAATATGGAAATGTCTTTCAGATATGGCCAGCCTAGCTTACAACTTGCTTCTTTCCTCAGAACAAAAAGTGGTCCACTTCACCCCTCTCTCTCACAGAACAAACGTGGACATGCCGTACTTGCTATTGTTTCTGGAGTTGGTGGTCTCACAATTCCATTTTGAAAAGGCAGTTCCAGAAGACATCTCTCTTCTATGATCTTTTTGAAGGATGTTTACAAGGTGTGTGATTTTTAATGCCAATTTATCATATGCTGATGGCAAGGATTCTCTGTGACAAACTCCAACCAATGCTTCTCTGAGCCTCTTATTGACTAGGCCTCAACCTTGGCATATGAGGAGTTGAACAAACACTAACATAGTTTCTAACATCTCAAGCTGAAGTCCCTAATATAACTCTATTACCTCTTACAGTAATTTAAATTGAGATAATCTAAGGCTGACCTCCAAGTTTACTGTTTGTTCCAGCCAAAACCTATGAACATGGCTTCTATCTCCCAGTCTCTGTGGAAGACTAGAATCCTAACTTTGATAATTGCCACCTGACAGACACAGCTAGCCTAACACATTTACACTGACTAATGCTTCTTTCCCTAAGTATTGAGTCCCCCTCTTTCCCCTCCCTATCCCTTTAGTCTCTCTTTAAAATACCCAGTTACTTCTGCACAAGTTGAAGTTGAGTTCAGTTCATGCAACAGTCTTTTTGCTATTGAGATAGTATATCGCTGAATCAAAATCTGTCCTTACCACTTGAACTAGTTTTTGGCTTTATTTATATTTGACACTGGCAATCTGCTCACTTCTAGAAGGCCTAGATTTAGTAAAATAAGTTTTCTTTTCAAAGGTTTTTAGAAAGGTTACGACCAGTTTTCTCATATATATGCAGGCCTTTTATAACCAACCGGAAAATCTTCCCAACAGGTAAAAGCAATTCTTATTTGACAAATGTGAAAGATTCTTCAACCCTTTTTCTCTTCCAATGTCAAGGTCACGTAGAAGGAAAACCATGCATTCTCCACCTGTCCTCCTTCATCCACTTGTGGGATCTCACCTGAAGAGAGAAAGTCTTGTCCAGTTTGGTCAGGATGGTGGCCCCAAGTCCCTGGTCTATGTGACTCTTTACCTAGAAACTGACGTGCCTGAGATGTGAATTGCCAGTTGTTCACATGCCTTCTGGGGTCCTGGAGAACCCTGGGACCTCAGCTTTGTAAGGACAGCTGTCATTCCTCTTGTCCAATGGTGGCATGGCCAGAAGACTGGCGGAGGCCCAACTTGGCCAGTGGTTCTGGGCTCCATGAGGCCACAGTCATGGCAGTCACCATCAGTAGGGTGTGGCTAGGGGTGTGAAGTTGGGGGTAGCAGGTGTGTAGTTGTTATCCCTGCCTCTTTCTTGGACCATGGCAAATGTTCTAGGCCTACTTAGGAGGGAGTCATGATCTGCCACATATCCCAACTCTGGTGCCTACTGGGCCCTTCCAGAGGTCCAGTTCATCTCTTTCTGAAGTCCTCCTGCTCTCACTGCACTCTCCATCTTTATTAAATTGTCAGTTCTCTCTGCTAGCTAGAGGGACTGGTTACATCTTCTTTTATTGTTGAATTTTGTATTGATATACCCTTTGCATATGATATAATTCACCCTTCTGAAACATACCATCCAGTGGTTTCTGGTATATTCACAACATTATGCTATCATCACTACTAATTCCAAAATATTTTTATCGCTTTCAAAACCAAATCTATACTGATAAATTTTCACTCCTTATTCCCTCTCTTTACAACCTCCTGCAAACACTTACCTACTTTCTTTATGTATTTTATGCTGGACATTTAGAATAAATGGCTCATAGAAGAAGTAGCCTTTTGGGTCTGGCTTATTTCACTTAGCATCATGTTTCCAAGGTTCATCTATGTTGTGCCATGTACCAGTACTTCATTCTATTTTATGGCCAAGTAATATTCCATTGTATGCCTATATTATATTTTATTCATTCATTCCTCAATTGATAAATATTTATGTTAGGTCCATTTTTTTTTTCACTATCATGAATCATGCTTCTGTGAACATTTGTGTAAAAGTTTTGTATGGGAACATATTTTTCCTGATATGTAAACTAGATGTAGAATTACTGAATCATAGAGTAATTTCATGTTTAGTTTTCTGAGGAACTCTCCAACTATTTTCCATAGTAGTTGTACTATTTTACTTTACATTTTATGAGTATTTTTATTTGTTCACAGTCATACAGACACTTATTGTTGTCCATTATTTTAAAAAAAATTACAGCTATCCTAATGGGTGTAAAAGAGTGTCTGCTAGTAGTTTTGATTTTCATTTCCTTAATGACAAATAATCCTAAGCATCTTTTAATTTTCTAATAGGTCACATGGATATATTCTTTAGAGAAATTTCTTTTGAAGTTTATTCTCTGTTTCTCAATTTTAGAATTTGAATGAACATCCTCCCAAAACAGTATATAGATGACCAATAAGCTCAAGATCACTACTTATTAAATATCTAGAAATACATAAAGAACTTTTACAACTCAACAATAAAATAATTAATTGGGCTATTTGTCCCTTTGTTGTTAAGTTGTAAGAACTCTTTTATGTTCCGAATTGGAGACCCTGGTTATATACATGATTTGCAAATGTATTATATAAGTTATAGCTTGTCTTTCCAGTTTTTTGACAGTGTTCTTTGAAGCACAAACATTTTTAATTTCGAAATAAAATTTATGTATTTTTTTCTTTTGCTGTTTGTGCTTTTGGTGCCATATCAAAGAAACAATTGGTTAACTCAATGACACAAAGGTTTACACTGTTTTTAAAAGAGTTTTATAATTTTATGTATTACATTTACTTTATTTGTTTATTTTGATTTCCTCTATTACATGGTGTGAGGTAGAGGTTGTGATAATTAATTTTATGTGTTAACTTTACTGGATAAAGGAATACCAAAAGGTAGAGGAAGGGCAAATTCACTCTCTCTCCTCTTGAATGGAGACATTATCTTCTCTTGCTCTCAAACATCAGAAATCTTGGCTCTCAGGCCTCCAGAGTCAGATTGAATTGCACCATCAGCATTTCTTCTGCTTATAGACGGCATGTGGTTGGACTTTCCAGCCTTGATAATCACATGAACCAATTCCCATAATAAATATCCTCTACTATATCTATGTGTATCCTACTGATTCTGTCTCTCTAAAGAATCCTAATACAGAGGTCTAACTTCTAACATTCTTTTGCATGGAGGTATTCAACATTCCAGTACCATTAGTTACAAAAATTATTATTCTTCTACTGTAATGTCTTGACATGGGTCAAAATAAATTGAACAATAAGTATTGATTTATTTCTGGATGCTCAATTCATATGATCTAATATGTGTATCCTTATGCTAATATTATATAGTCTTGATTGTAGTAGCTTATATAGCTCTCCAATATAAATGATAAGATAGCTGTTTTCATGAGTTAGAAGATTTAAGATTGTTAAAATGGCAATATTTTCCAAGTTGGTCTACATCTTAAATGTAATTTCTATTAATCCCTTCCCATTTTATTCACTGTATATTTTTGAAGAGTTGTTTTAGTGGTCACCATGGGAATTTTTTGTTGTTGTTGCTGTTGCTTAAAATTAAATATTTAAAATAACTTAATGTGGCAATGATTGGAATCAGATACTTCTCCCCCTACACCCCAGCATTTACTGCTATTGCTATTTGTTGTTGAGTTGTTGTTTTGTTTAGTAACTTTTGTGAGTGAATTCTGTATAAGTCTGTATAAGTTAGCTTAGCCTCTGCTTAGTCAGGTTAGTGGTCATCTAATAATTGCATAGCAATTTCCTAAGATGCCTAAGGAAACAATAAATCTCCCAGTTTTTGCTGTCAGTTTCTTTGTGCATGTTGAGAAATGCCTCAACACTCAGTCATGTAGTTTACATCTTTGCCTTTTCCTTTGCTTCTTGATTTAACAAAGCCTCAAGATTAGCCAAAGATGAGAGGAACTTCTTAGGTCTTTCAGCCTTGGACACATGCAGGTCTTTCAGCCTTGGACACATGCATAGCCCTATGCATGCAGGTGCCATTCCAAATTCTCAAAATATATTGGAGATTTTCAAACTTCTTACAGACATCTTATATTTACCTTTTATTTTTAACATTTTTGGCTAACGTATATTCTGTTTATTTTAAGCTTTTTTGGTTAGCATGTATTCCTTACTGTTGTACACTATCATCAAGAGCTATGATGTTAAATATTTGGGTCTGTGTATTTTCAAAAGATTAATTCTGGAAAAGATGGTTTACACCAGTCAAGCTTTGAGTCACGTCAAATAAAGATAGCTTTGTGGATGTGGTCTAACAAAGATGTTCCATGGCAAGTGAGCAGGTAAACGCAAACCTATGCCTCAAAATTGAGGGAACTGAGAGGTCAAAGAAAGACACTGACAAATCCAATTTCTCTGAAAAAAAAAAAAAAAACTCTTAATAGAGAATTATAAACAGAAGCAATATTTCTGGTGGTAAAGAGATAGAGGATCTCTGTATAATGCCTTCCAGAGATTACCCTTTGTGTAGCAAAGGTTTTTGGTAAAATGTGTGCGACTGGTCATGTCTCATACTTTCTTATGAAGCCATAACCACAGGGCAGGTGAGACAAGCAACTTTATGAGAGGTTGTCTATACTATACATTGTTTCTTTATGAGGGGTTATTGATGCTATAGAAACACATTATCTATTGCAGTTATTTCGCTTCAAGATGGTATCATTCTTCCCACGAAATGAGCTGTTTTCCTACAAAGGAGCCACTGGACAAATAAAAGAATGGTGATAATCGGGGAATTGTAATTAAAAAGAGTTCTAATTCATTCTACTCTCTCCATTGGCTGTCAGTCTACTGATTTTCACTGTGATTGTGGGTTATTGATGTTCAAGGCTATCAGGAAGCTGGGAGTCAAGAATAGGAATTGGAGAAGTTATGACAAAATAATACAAATCTATCTTTTCTTACTGAGATGTAGCTTGAATGAACTACATCTTTATTCTCTTGAATAAAACACTCCTGAATTGATGCAAGTCTTTGCTTAATTTCTAGGACTCCAAAATGTGGATTCTGACAGTTTTTGCTAGTGTTCCAGTTGCTTTTAAGGGGGAGATAATTTTCACAGATTCCACTTCAGTTTTGCTGATGTCATTCTCCATTTTATTTTAAATCACTTTAATTTAGGTTTCTAACAACAGGTGGTGAGTCTAACTTTTTTTTTTTTTTTTTTTTTTTTTTCAGAAAAGTGATTTTAATTTAGGTAGAGAAAGAGAAAAAAGAAGAAGAGAGAGAACTTCCATGAGAGAGAGAGAGAGAGAGAGTCTAATCTTAAACAACAGAAAGACAAATGGTGAGAATGAATATATATCCAATTGTGAAAATAAAAAATGCATAATTCATATGAGATCATAGAATGCTATGTAAATTCCTGTGCATGTTTTCTCTTATATATATATGAAATTAATACTTAGAAATTAAAGGTTTAATGCATATGTTAACGCTCGTGATCATTAGTGGAGACACCTGAAATACTACACTGCTGTCTCTGCATAGGGTCTGATGTCCTGTATCTAAGTTTCTTCTGTTGTAGTTTTGCTAGTAGGTAGCAGAGTGGAAATGCCACATTAAACTAAATGGTGATGTAAAGTTTAGCATTCTTTATTGTGTGTTTGATGATTTTATTTTCTGAATTTAACAACAACAGCAAATAAGGAGAATCGAATTTTTCTTGTTATTCATTGAAAGTTTTTAAGATGTCATGCTTGGATATTTAACATTTTCCAATCATTTATTCTAATATATTTGTACACAGCCATATTAACAAAACCAAGTGTTACTCTCTTATGATAATATCTGCTGGGGGGTACACATAAGTGGTCTGTACCATAAGTCGAAGGAACTATAAAAACCTAGAGTTGCTTTTGTAAAATAACTTCTTTCAAGAATATCTTATACCTTGGTATAGCATTTATGATGTATAAATCCATATGGATTAAATCTGAGGGTCAATTATCTTCTCTTTGGAATCATTTCAAACTTCCTACATAATATTTGTGCCACCATTCTATTTTTAAACATTTTTAAGTAATAATATCTGACATAATAAAAGTTGCTAATATAATACAAATGATTCTCATACGTCTTTCCCAAATTTCACACATATTTACATTTTGCACAGTTGTTTTATTCTCTCTCTTTCTTTCTGTCTCTCAATATATACGTTTTTTTTTCTCATATAAATGAACAGAAGTCACAGACATGGGGAACTGTTAGCCTAAATACCTCATTGTATGTTTCTTAAAACAAGGATAATCTCTTATATAGATAAATATGATTATCAAAATCAGAAAATCGCACACCAATCAATTTTTCTGTTTATAATTCAATATAGCATCAAACATTGCATTTAATGATCATGTCTCTTAAATACTGAACAGGTCTTTAGTCCTGCTTTTTCCTTCATGACCTAAATACTTATGAAGAATACAGGCTAGCTACTTTGTAGCTTAATCTGGGTCCGTTTGATGTTTCTTCACAGTTATATTCAGGTTATATGTATTTGGCAATAATATCAGGTAAATGATGTATATATTTATCAGTGCCTCATGTCAAGAGGCACATACTGCCAATTTGGCTCATTTCTAGTGATGTAAACTTTCATCACTTGGTTGAAGTGGTGTTTGCCAGGTTCCTTCTTGTAAAGTTAATGATTTTACCCTTGTAGTTAATAATGTAGAGATATTTTAAAATGATAGAAGTATTCTAATTTTCCTTAATTTTTTGCTCACTGTTTTATTATCCATTGGTAATTTTTAATAAGAACAATATTACTGCCAAAATTACTGGTGACTGCCAAATTGTATGCCATTGTTTCTTAAAGGAGAAAATAATCACATATATTTTATTCACAGTATAACCAAACAAAATAGCAGTACAAACAAAAGGTAAGATTAACTGATGTATCCATTATACTCTATTGCTATTTCACACATTCTAATTGGTTTTATGATTTAAGTCCATAGACCAGTTTATGTCTTTCAAGGAGGTTTAGAAAATGTTTCCTCCAAAAAAAATAAGTGAATCTAAAGAGAATAGTAAAAAATTTGATAGTTTAATTCTGACCCAGGATTTTATTTTTTCCTTTCAACCCTCAATAATAGCTCTGGTTAGGGCAGTGTTATAATAGAATGTGTGTCATTTGGTATCATTGCCATCATCAGTTTTTACTTAGAACAAGCAAAACATTCATCACATTTTAGATGGTGCTCACAGCATATCAGAACAGAAGGAAGACAGTGATTGACAAAATGTTTATGTGACAGATACAATCACCATATAAATACACATCTGATGAACTTGAAAATTAACTTGTGTGGAACAGAAGTGCATGTTTTTAGAATATAGCTTCTACTGTTCAGTTCAGCTAAAAGGAGAGTAAACACATAAAGCTATCAAACTAAAACAAAATTATTTTCTTTTAAAGCCATTTCTAACAACTGATGGCTGGGAGATGTAAAAACCAGACCTTCTAAATTACAATGACATGCAATGAGTGAAATATCATTTTTTTAAAGGAAATAATGGTTACCATTTTAAAGGAAAGAATGGTTACCATTAATGACAGCATTTTAACGAAAATTATTTTTATCTTATTAAACTTCAGAACCAGAGATATGGATATAGTATTTGCATGATGCTTGCAGCAGTGCTGGATTCCCTACCCCTCTTCCCTGTTCTTCCATTACGTTTCCAACAAACTGGTTTCACTTAATTCTTCATGAGTCCAAAAATATTTTCAACTTAAATTTCTTCCATCCTGATTCAGTTTCTCCACCTCTAATACAAAAAATGTTCTTTTTCTGATTCACAGGGAAAAAAAAAAGAGCAAGGCCAGGAACCAAAGGGAAGAAAAAGCAAAATCACCCTGAATTAGAGGGAAGGTGCCAGGGATGCGGCCAAATCTGACAGATGAATTCCACCAACATCCATAGACTTCCAAAGGATTGAGGTGTCAAATAGTTTGCTCTATACCTCAGTATCAATGAAGAACAAAAAGATAGCTCTTGTCCTGCTATTTGCCCCAAAGTGAGTGATACAGTTTGCCTATTTCCCCACCCAAATCTCATCGTGAATTTACTTTCATCATCCCCGCATGTCACGGAAGGAACCTGGTGGGAAGTAATTGAATAATAGGGGAGGGTTTTTTCAATACCGTTCTTGTGACAGTGAATAAGTCTCATGAGGTCTGATCATTTTATAAAGGGCATTTCCCCAACACACGTTTTCTTTTCTGCCACTATGTAAAACATGCCTTTGTTCTTCCAACCCCTACTGCCATGATGTGACCTCTCAAGCCAAGTGGAATTGTGAGTCCATTAAACCTCTTTTTCTTTATAAATTACCCAGTCTTGAGTATGTCTTTATTAGCAACTTGAGAACAGACTAATACTGTAAATTGGTATGAGTAGAGTGGGATGCTACTATAAGAATCTCAAAAATGTGGAAGTGACTTTGAACCTGGGTAACAGATAGAAGTTTGAATAGTTTGGATGGCCAAGAAGAAGATAGTATAATGTGGGAAAGTTTGGAACTTCCTGGAGACTTGGAAGGCTCAGAAAACAGGCAGATGTGGGAAAGTTTGGAACTTCCTAGAGACTTGTTCAATGGCTTTGTCCAAAATGCTCATAGTGATATGGATGCTAAAGTCCAAACTGAGGTGATCTCAGATGGAGATGAGGAACTTTTTGTGAACTTGAGCAAAGGTGATTCTTTTTATGCTTTAGCAAAGAGACTGGAGGCATTTTGCTCCTGCCCTAGTGATCTGTAGATCTGTGAACTTGAAAGAGATAAATTAGGGTATCTGCCAGAAGAAATTTCTAAGCAGCAAAGCATTCATGAGGAAGCAGAGCATAAAAGCTTGGAAAATTTGCAACATGACAGTCTAATAGAAAATAAAACCCCATTTTCTGGGGAGAAATTCAACCCTGCAGCAGAAATTTGTGTAAGTAACAAGGAGCCAAATGTTAATCACCATGATATTGAGGAAAATGTCTCCAGGCCATATCAGAAACCTTCATGGCAGTCCCTCCTATCACAGGCCCAGAGGTCTAGGAGGGAATAATGGATTCCTGGGTGAAGTCCAAGGCACCCCTGCTGTGTGCAGCCTAGGGACTTAGTATCCTGTGTCCCAGCCACTCCAGCTGTAGCTAAGAGGGCCAAAGTATAGTTTGTCTGTGGCTTCAGGGGATGGTATCTCCAAGTTTTTTCAGTTTCTACGTGGGGCGTGGTGACCCTGCAGGTACACAAAAGTCAGGAATTGAGGTTAGAAAACCTTTACCTAGATTTCAGAGGATGTATGGTAGTACCTGGATATCCAGGCAGAAGTTTGCTACAGGGGTGGGTCCCACATGGAGAACTTCTGCTAGGACAGTATGGAAGAGGAATGTGCAGGATGGGTGGAGCCCCCACACAAAGTTCCCACTGGGGAACTGCCTAGTGAAACTGTGAGAAGAGGGCCACTGCCCTCTAGACCTCTGAATGATAGATCCACCAACAGCTTGCTCCATGAAGTTGGAAAAGCTGCAGACATTCAATATCAGCCCACGATAGTGGCAGGAGGGTGGCTGTACCCTGAAAAGCCACAGGGGTGGAGCTGCTCAAAGCTGTGGGAGCCCACCTCTTACATCAGTGTAACCTAGATGTGAGACGTGAAGTCAAAATAGGTTATTTTGGATCTTTAAAATGTAATAACTGCCCTATTGGTTTTTGGAGTTGCATGAGGCCTGTAGCCCCTTTGTATTGGCCAATTTCTCCCATTTTGAAAGGTGGATTTACCCAATGCCTGTACCCCAGTTTGTCTAGAAAATAACTAACTTACGCTTTATTTTACAGGCTCATAGATGGAAGGGATTTGCCTTGTCTCATAGGAGACTTTGGACTTGAACATTTGAGCTAATGTTAAAATGAGTTAAGAATTTACAGGACTGTTAAAAGGGCATAATTGAGTTTTGAGATGCGAAGATATTACTTTGGAGAAGCCAGGGGAGGTGCGATATTGTTTGCCTGTGTCCCCACCCAAATCTCATCTATTATAGCTCCTATAACCCCTATATGACATGGGAGGGACCTGGTGGAAGGCAATTGAATAATGGGGATCAGTTTTTCTCTGTCCTCTTCTCATGATAGTGAATAACTCTTATGAGAGCCAATGGTTTTAAAAAGGGCAGTTCTCCTGAACACGCTCTCTTGCTCGCCACCATATAAGACTGTCTTTTCTTCTCCTTCACATTTTGCCATGTGTGAGGCAGATTGTGAGGCCTCCCCAGCCATGTGGAACTGTGAGTTCATTAACCCTCTCTTACCTTTATAAATTACTTAGTCTCGGATATTTCTTCATAGCTGTGTGAAAATGGACTAATACAATGAGTTTCAATATTTTTTTACTGAACCACAGATAATGA
This sequence comes from Plecturocebus donacophilus, assembly GCA_004027715.1. Lineage (NCBI taxonomy): Eukaryota > Metazoa > Chordata > Mammalia > Primates > Pitheciidae > Plecturocebus > Plecturocebus donacophilus. Next base: position 20,761 of record PVKP010002149.1, on the reverse strand, counting down.
GAAATATACATTTTTCCATAAAAATTGCACATCAGTATTTTAAGTGGGGTAAAGTTTTACAAATAAAATATATAGATTTAAAAAATAAATTTATAAAATATTGATTTTGCAATCTTTATATTTATATCAAAATGTTCATTAGTATATTGAATTAGACACAAGAAGTTGTGAGACAGTTGGAGGAAGCATAGAAGAAGTAGAATGTTCTTTAAAGTCAGGACAATTTTAATTCAAAGATTAGTTCTGCAATTTACTACTCTGGGACTTTAGCTAAACTTCATGTTCACTGCAACCTTAGCTTTCACTTATCTTACAGGCAGATTGTGGATTTTAACAAAGTGAGTACAAGTAACAGATAATAATCCAAGTATTTTCTTTTCCCTTTACTTTGAGACTACGTTACATTTTGATGGTGCTACGAACTGAATGTTTTTGCTGTCCCCTCCCCCTCCAGTATCTGTATGTTGAAACCCTATTAGGGTATTTGGAAATGTGGCTTTTGAGGTAGTTGTGTTTGAATGAGGTCATGGAGATAAAGTCTCCATTGGAACCGATGCCCTTATAAGGGGATAAAGAGAACAGAATGCTCTTTATCTTATGAGGATATAGCAAGAAGGCAGCCCTCTGAAAACCAGTAAGAGGAAACTTACCACACACCTAACTGACCAGCACCTCAACCTTGGACTTCCCTGCCCCTAGAACTATGAAAAATAAATATATGCTGTTAAAACTTTCTAATGTTTGTTACAGCAGCCCAAACTGACAAAGATTTTTGGGAATAAACCCTTTTAGTTATCTGAATAGAGTTTTCTTATATAATAGAATTTAGGCCCAATGTTAAGCTCTTTGAGAAAAAACAATCACTCAATTAAAATAAAAGTAAAAAATACACATTCTCTTTTTAGATTAGCTCTTCTTGTTCCAGCTGTGTAAAATAGAGACCAGCTCCTGCAAACATGGATTTATTTATTTATTTATCTATCTATTTATTTATTTATTTATTTTTGAGGCAGTGTCTTACTCTGTTACCTAGGCTGGAGTGCAGTGGCATGATCAGGGCTCACTGCAGCCTCAAACTCCTGAGCTGAGTGAGCTGTCTGCCTTATTCCCGCAAGTAGCTGGGGCAACAAGTATGCACCACCACGCCCAGCTAAGTTTTTTGTTTTTTTAGTAGAGATCAGGTTTCACCATGTTACTGAGGCTGGTCTTGAACTCCTAGACTCAAGCAATCTACCCATGTTAGCCTCCCGAAGTGCTGAGATTGCAGGCATGAGCCATCATGTCCAGCCCCTTCAAACGTGGTTTTAACCGTTAACTTTTACAATATTCTCTCACAAAAGAGATCTTTGTTATGCACAGAAATAGAAAACTTAAAAATCAACCCTGTCTCAAAGGGAGAAAAGAAATTAAGTAAGAGTAAACAGTATTTATTTATTTATTTTAATTAGTTTCAGAGGCTGTTGAAGGACTACTGTTACATCCCATAACAAAAATAGGCTAGAGACTCAATTCTTGTGTGAACAATAAAATTAACACTATGGAAATATATTTGCTATGAGATAGAAAGGAGCCAATCTCTCAGTCCCTTAAAACTTTACTTTGCATCTTTAAGCTCAAAAGACAACAGAAAAGAAATCATTGTTTTATGAGGTTAGACAGCATTTAGGGTCATTGAATTAAAATCTTAGACAATAGTGTTCCTGAAGTAACAGGTCATTTAGAGCCTCACATCTCTTTAGTATTTTGAAGGGGTTATATATACCATTATGTAAGATTCTTTCATTCATTTCAAATAATTCAGTTTTACATTATTTCATCCCTCTGTTAATTTTGGCAATGTACTTCTAAATTTTTTTCCAGTGGGTAAGTAAAATTTATTCAGAGAGGAATTGTGGTTTGGATTTCTAGCTTTCAGGATGGTAACTCCCAAGAGAAAAATTGTTTTGGAAATAGTAAGAAAGGATCAATCACCTTTAATTCTATCAAGAATTTAATCTTGTAATAAGCCTGAAAATTCCATTTTTTGTTAATAGAAAGAGAATCAGCAAGAAATATAGAGAGCAAAACATTTCCACTGGCAGCAAAAACAACCACACTGAGTCATCACACACTCAGCATATAAAATTGATTTAATTATATTGAGGAGAAGGAGGGTGAAAATGGACCCAACTAGCACAGTCAGCCAAATGTAAACAAAGCACACACTCACATTGTGTTACTGGTGGAGAAGTAATATTCTCTCAACACCGTGCTGTGCTTTTCATCTTTATGCCATTCTCAGGTATCCTAGCTGGGAGCAATCCCAACCAGCCTTATTTAAAAGTATATGTCCCTTGCTGGACATCATGCCTTATTTATGAAATGGCTTTCTTTGGAATGGTACTTCAATTGTCCTTACAAGGAAAACCAATAAAAGAATTCAATAAGTGACCTGCTCATTACATTGGCTCATCCCTTAATGGTCTTAGAAATCCATTTTTCTCTCTCAGTCTATAGCATCTGAGTCCAGTGCTACTTCTCCAGATGCAAATAGAATCAACACTCACTGATTTTCCTTAGGGTTCAGGTTGTTCTCTGGATTGTTGCTAAAGAAATCTATTACACTGAGAGTGAATCATGTATGCTTCACACAGGAAGGCAGCATGGTACTGAGAAGTAAGTCTGGACTGGAATCGGGAGACCTGGAACTTCCTGCCGGTCCTGCTACCATGGTGAATAATTCACTTCTGTCTGCAAAGCTTTCTGAGTGACCTTTCTGTACTTACAAATTTCTCATCTGTAAAATAAAAGGATCTTTGGGAAAACTGACAGAGTTCTCACAGTGCTACAAATCTATGAATTTAACCTGGTTTATTTGATTTATAAAATAAGCAAAACCAGTGTAAAGCCATTAGGAATAACATTCCTAAATGTGATTCATTAGGAATCCACAAATTATCTAAAGCAATGGTCAGTAAAACAACAATTTTAAAAAGCCTGAATTTTAAATTACAGCATTTTATTATAAACAAAACTAATTGTATAGACCAAAAATATATAGCCAGTTTCAAAATATTACATTGAAAACTCTTCAGTAATATCTTTCAAAACATTATACTAGCAGTTTACACATTTTCTTAACACTTAAGGAAATGAGAATTAAATAAAACCTGAAAATCCATCAGTATCATGTATTGCTTCATGGGTTATCTGAATAACATAAACCATGAAGCAATAAACAATATTGGTTTTGAATTTTTATCTTTCTTGCTAATGTTCTATATGAATACCAAATTTTTGCTTTGTGAGATTATAACAATGTTCAATAGCTAATCAAAACTGATGTGTATATTTTTGGTTTCCTCTTAGATTTTATATTTAATGTGATTCTGTTTGGCAGTGTTTCCATTATTTTGGCAGCTGGCAAAGTGGGTTGGTTATACAAAGCTTTTCTATTTTCTCTGTAACTTCCGACTTGGCTCCAACTTGTAGTAAACACAGTTTTGCTTCAACTTAAAGTTTTATGTAGAAGGTCATTTATTAGGTAACCACTTATCTGTAAAAAAATTCTAATTATTCTATTTTTGACAAAGTGAGAAAGATAGCATTGCAGTTAACTGCCGAGTAAGAAGCAAATCAGACTGCAACATAGACTCGGGGGAAAAAAAATCTCTGTTAAAGAAAACAGTCAAATACATCTACCCTTTGAGGGTTAAAAAGAAAAGTGTTTCCACCAGCTATACTAAAGTTAAAAAAATATAGAGTTTATGATGTTTTTCCTTTAAAGTTAGAGAACAAATAATTTATGACTGCTGCCGGGCTACTATTTTCATTTCAGTGGAATCTTAGTGCCCCCTACTGATACTTAAAAAATGTGAAATAATAATATTTTCTGGTTCTCTTTTTAGAGAAGTATTTTCTATTATGGCAACATGGAAATCCTCCAGAAGCATTGATTTCTTAACCTCACCTTTGTAAAGTTGTGAATGAAAGTGAGTTTAGGTTCTACCTTTAGGCAGATTTTTGGAACCTAACTGAAGTTGCCAGTTAAATGCAAAGCACTATTTTTAAAGTTAACTTATCTGCAGGGTTTGAATTGTTTCTGAACCATAAGGTAAACCAGTGTTGTATTTTCTTTCATTCTCTCCTTTTGTACATTTAATGTTTGTCAAAGCAGTATAAAAATGAATTTAAATGTAATTATAGCCTTTTGGTAGCTTCTAGGACTCTAGAGTTTTCAAAAACAAAACAGTCCATTGATTTTTTTTCCACCTGTCATTCCTGCTTCCCAGAGGCAAGAGAGTTCAAGTCCTTTAGCTATATTCTTAAAAATCTGCCTTTTTATTTAAACAAAAATACCATGTTTATGTTTTCATTTCTCTCTCTCCTTTGTTGTTTTCAAAGTAGCCACTTCTTATTGACACCCTATCAATGAAAGGTAAGAATTAAGCTTTGTACCAAAAACATACACACTCACATGGAGTCACATCCCTAACCACATATCACATACAACCTTAAAATATCAGTCAGAGCTGATCCCTTATTATATAATAATTGCATATAATTTCTTATGTACATTTGCTTGTCCTGCAAACTGAAGTAGCCTTTAATCATTTTCTTCTATATAGCCATCATTAAGTGCTAGTATATTTCACATATATGTATGTATGCACAGTTTTTTTGCATATTAATAGCAGTCACTCATTCTTTGAAGTCAAAATAAAAGGATTGGGTTAATGTGTTTAGTGAATTTGCAGAGAGAAGACAGTATGTCTATTTGCTGAGCCCCAGACTGGATTCCAGAGAGCAGCTTAGTTGTTAGAATTCTGCCACTGACTACCTGTTGAAGCTTGGGTATATCATTTTACCTCTCCAGGTCTCCAATTTTCATCTGTAAAATAAAGACATTGGCCTACACTTTCTAAAGTTCTCTGACACATTTCTATTATGAAATATATGACATTATGTCAAATGTAGTATATTTGATTATATTATATGCATATAATATAGATTTAAAAATTTGAATAGGGAAACTCAAAGAGATTGATATTGCTTCTTTGTGTCTAATCCTACAATAGTGAAAAATAGTCTTTCTTGTGAGTTGGACTGTTTATATGCAGTGCATGTTTATGTTACATTTTAAAAACCTAGAAGTCTGCTTTCAAACTTTAACTTTCATCCATTTATTCACCTGGGGTCATTATTAAAATGATGATTCTAATGCAGTGGATCTGAGAACAGGCCTGAGATACGGCTTTTCTAATAGGTTTTGCAGACCAGTTTAATTTCAGCTGGACCCATATAGAGAACAAACCTGCAGAACTTCCTCCAGTGTGGAGACCGCCCAATTCCTCAACACAGCCAGAACTGTGTTGAAGAATTAGGTATTCTTACTAGGTACAGCAAATTATATAATGAGATTTTGTTACCAAGTATTAATGTTAAGTATAGTTCTTCAATTTATGTAGGTTTTATGGTAGAAATCACCAATGTCATTTCTGTAGAATATATTTAGCTATCTATAATATTATCTTTCAAATCAATGGAGACCGTTCTATTTATAAGCCCGTCATAGGACTCCAAGGCATCAAAGATGATAATAAGATGCTCACAGAGCTGTGAATTTATAAGTTAGCAAAATGTGTCTATATTACCTGCAAAGCATTTTTAATTAGACTGTTCGCTTTTTTTTAAAAGTAATATTTGAATTCCTTATCAGCCTAGACTTCACCACTATGTAGTGTATCCATGTAACAAAACTACACTTGTACCCCTTACATTTATACAAATAAAAATAATAATAATTTATCTTTAAATCCTACGATAAAAAAACTACATAAATTGAAAAAATATAGTTAACATTAATACTTTGGTAACAAAATCTCATTACATAATTTGCTGTACCTAGTAAGGAAAACATTCTCATATAAATTGTCTCATCCCAAAGAAATGGTCTCAGAAACAAAAACAAACAACAGATAATTCTAGCAATTTCTCAAACACCTTTCATACTGCCAGAATGGTGGCTGTGAACAATTTGTCCCAGGAGCACTCCTTCAGAAAGCACTGTGTTGCATCAGTAACACTTCTTTCTGTAGTTTATCAGGAAAGACCATGAAATAGAGTACTTTTAATTATTTTTTTCGATTCAACTGACCTGCTTCTATGACCATGTCCATAATTCATTGTACTTGACCTCTGCAACCTCATTTCACCACATCAGAAGAGGAAATAGGCCTCCACTATTTCCTCAAGGAATCAGGAGAATCAAAGTCAATCTCCTTTTGAACTCTTCTTCTAATGCATCAGAAGAAGTAATCATCTTCTTACAATCCCTCTCACAACCTCCTTTTTAATGTTGACCAGAAACCTGAATAAACTCACATTTGACCCTCCCCACACAAAATGCCTCTTCTCATTCAGAACGCAATGGACACCCTGTCCTTCAGAAAGTGGTCCTGATTAAATCAATTAAATATGTGTCCTTCCCTGGAAAGTGTGCTAGCAAATGGTTGTTATTTTTTTTTAATATATCTTCTCATGAAGAAGGAGAATGTGATTCATTCTTTTACTGAGTGTTCAGTAAGACACTGGACCAACCTGGAAGATAGAGGAGTAAGGAAGAGATACCATCCCTGAGCCATCTGGAACTTCTGGTCACACAATTCAACAGTGGCCAAGCTCAGACTAAAATCAGAAGCCCCAGATGCTTGGCCTTTAACTTTGCTTCCTGAGACCAAATTACCTAACAAAATGTGTTTCTAATATATTGAGTCTCAATTCTTGTGAGAGGCAGAATGAACTGTGGAACCCTATAAAGTAACCTTTTACTCCCACAGCTCATTAAGGTTTAGGTTCGAGTTTCTGTATTTTGTTGTTGTTGTTATTTTCTTGTTTTTTCGTTTTTGCTTTTGTTTTTGTTTTTGTTTGCGACAGAGTCTGGTCTCACTGTCGCCCCGGCTGGAGTACAACCGTGCGATCTCTGCTCATGTCAACTTCTGCCTCCTGGGTTCAAGCGATTCTCCTGCCTCAGCGTCTCGAGTAGCTGGGATTACAGGTGCCCGTCCCCATGCATGGCTAATATTTTGTACTTTTAGTACAGGCGGGGTTTTACTATGTTGGCCAGGTTGGTCTTGAACTCCTGATCTCGTGTTCACCTGCCTCGGCCTCCCAAAGTGCTGGGACTACAGGCATGAGCCACTGCGCCTGGCATTCTGTGGTTTTAAATGTCTGCAAAGGAGTTTCTTCAAGTAGGAGGTTTACATGTTACTAGCTGGTGTTTTCTCCAGGTATTGTTTGTCCTATCACTTAGATATTAAAAAATGGTTTAAGAAATTAAAAAACAAGTATGGTTTATAAAATAGCTTAACTAAAATTGTTGGCAGTCGGAATTCAAAATGTTGTTGTCCATTTCTGTAATAGTGTAACTTATTGCTGAAAATACCTTTTCCATAAAATATCTAGTTGACTGTCATTCTTCTTTCTCTCTGTCTACTGTGCAAATTGAATAAAATTATGGGAACAGCTCCAAACTATGCTCCAGATCTAAACTTGTATGTTTAGCCATAGAAAGATTAATGCTTACCCAAAGTTAAAAGTCTAAACTATTTGTGAACCGAAGGTTTACTGGGTTTAGGAAACTCTCAGAGTGGTAGATGGGAGTTTCATACTATTTTCTGGAAAGTTACAGGAAAGAATGAGGTTTGTAGCCAACACATATTAATACAACCAGCTCTGTTTCTAGTTGATATGGCATTGCATATATTCCCTTAAGTCCTTTAAGGATTTCAATCTCCAGGTTTATGTAAGATAAGTCTCAAAGAGAATTTGATTGCAGACTATTTTATTTCATACATGTTGAAATTAATTAACAAAAGCAGAGAAAGGGTTACCTATAGATTACTAACATAATACACAAGAAATTGCCTAACATTACAGGTAGTTTAAATTATCAAGTTAAGCAAAGTGGAATTACAAAATAATCTTCTGGTTTTCTTCTAGTTTTTAATTTCTAGACAGAATTAGCTGGTTCTTTTGTATAACATTAAATGTAACCCATATAATAAAGAATATTTCATTATTATTGATAATTTTTGTTGAAGTTTAATTTTCAAACAAACACAGTGTACCAACATAGAGTGGGTCCTCTACCATAAAAGCACTATGGATTAGTTATTTAATTGTTGCCAGATCATTTCTTCAAGGATTTGTATCTAATTTTATTAGATTTGAAAATCTAATTATATTGATAAACTATATATATTTTGTTTAATATGTCAAAACATTTGAGGCATATTGAAGTATAACATCCATCACAAAGAAAAACATCTACTGTTCAATTAACAGAAAGTGGTTTAGAGAGTAGACCCAGACATAGGTCAGATAGATTTGGGTCAAATTTTAACTCAGCTCTGATGCTTCCTGGTATGTGTCTTTGAGTATGTTACTTAATCATAGCTCGCTTAAAGTTCTGAGCTCAAGTAGTCCCTACCTCAGCTGCCCCAGTAGCTGGGACTACAGGTGTGTGCCACCATGCCCAGCTAAGCCTGTGCTTTCTGTAAAGATCAGGTTAACATCAATTAATTATAGGTATTATTTTACTCATTATTTTAAACAGTGGACTAGTTGGCATAAATTAATTATTATTTTGAAATAAATACAAATGATGATTTCAAGTAGACCTTAGCATTAAAGTCTTTAAATGTTTATCCTCCTGTTCAGCCAGTAAGGGCTACTCACTTGATTACACCCAAGTCAGAGGTTCTGAGACTTGGAATGTGTTAGTTTTGGAATGTGTTTAATCCAATTTTTTTTAAAAACACAGTTTATTTCTCAAAATTTCTAAATGATTTGTTTTCCTAGATTGATATACTTTATTAATTTTGACATTTAGTGTTTTCTTTCCAGAATTCTTATTTTTAAATAGATATTATCTGCATAAAAATGTGTTTCTGGCTTTTGGCTTTTCTGGAGTTAGAAGCTATTTATACATACTAGCCAGTAAGAAAGTCTAAAAAGCCTACTCAAAAATAAGAAGCATGTCTCCTGACAAAACCAAAATTTAAAGGGGCTTGGAAAATTGGAAGGAGATTTGTAAAGCTGACCTATTGCTGGCTGCCACTTATGGAGGTCAGGCTATTATAGCATTCCTTAAGGAAAATCCCAAGTATTGCAATCAGGACTTGTCCATCAGTAGTAAAGATCAAATATTTTCAACTGGTGCTCACATATCCTAATACGATCTTAAAACCATTAGAAATCTCAAGCAAGAAAATACAACTTTTATAGCATCTGAACATGAGTTTTATTAAGTAAAGGGCAGGCAACATTTAAAAAGAATCTTGTCAAATTAAGTTTAAAGAACATCAGACAGAGAGCCATGTTGGTATTACTGAAAAGTAAAATATTTATGTCTCTGTGCCAATAGAGTATTCCATCCTGGCTGACAGGGACTAAAATGACTTGCAAACCTGCCAAAAACTGTGAGATTGAGACAAAAGGACTCGGAGAAAAAAACAGTACGTAATCAGAAAATTTCATGAAGAATAGTGAATTATACCTTGAGACTTTGCATCATAGAACTCATAAAATGAAAAATGTACATTGATTTTTCTCTCAGCTCAGCTAGAGAGATACTATATCAAACATTTCTAAAAATAATACTTTCCACTGGTTTTATCCTATTAAACTGAGAATAAAGCAGTGTTTCAGTAAGGTTCTTGTAAACATACATTAAAGCTATTGCTTGTCAACAGAGAAATCAAGGAACTGAAAAAAAAATTACATCACTCCCCCTAATGTATTTACCATAATTTCAACATCAACTAAAATTAACATAATATAGAGTTGAAAGACAACTGGTATAAATAGGGCTAAAATGCCCAACTCATTAAATCATATATTTTTCTCATAAATACAATATCATGATTCCTTGCCATTGAAACATTTATATTTTATAAGTATAATAAAATGTTGATTGTTTGGGTAAGACTTGAGAGGATTTTAAGATCTTTTATTTTTTATTTATTGTTTTTGAGACGGAGTCTCGCTCTGTCGCCCAAACTATAGTGCAGTGGCACAATCTGGGCTCACTGCAACCTCTGTCTCCTGGGTTCAATCGATTCTCCTACCTTAGCCTCCTGAGTAGCTGGAAATAAAGGTGCCCGCCACCACACCTGGCTAATTTTTGCATTTTCAGTAGAGAAGGGGTTTCACCACGTTGCCCAGGCTGGTCTCAAACTCCTGACCTCAGGTGATCCGCCCTCATTAGCCTCACAACATGCTGGGATTACAGGCGTGAACCACCATGCCTGGCCTATTTTTTTTCTTAATTAATCCTTCCTTCACCGTGAAAATAAGACAAACAACCAAAGGAGACACATTTCACAACAAAGCAAAAAAAAAAATACATTATTATGAGTACCATTCAAATTATTTAACCTTAGCCAAATGTTCATATGCTTTATGCCAGTTATACCTTCATTAAAAGAAGAACATTAAGTTTTATAACATACTTCAAGCTGACCTATGTTGTATATGATCAAAATTTATAAGATGATTCAACCACTGGAAGAATGTGAAGCAAGTTAATGGACGCTACGGTGGGGCAAGAGGCTCTTCCAGCATCAGTCCTTCCTAAAAGAAAATAGTTCAAATATTTGTGTTTTAAAACTTCAACAGCTTTTGGCTCTGCATTGTTCCCAAAATTGCTCTCTTGATTTATGACCATTGAGATAATATTATTTCAACAATACATTTTCTAATAACCAAAAAAAAAACATTTAGAGAAATCCCAAAATCTAATTTGAGATTGTGGTGTAATTACAATGATATGAGCAGTTACAGGATGACAGAAGAGAGTTCTCTAAGAAAGTGTTTGGATCTTTCAGCCAAATGAGTTGGGATAGAATTGTGGAGTCCTCATCTCTATCCATAAATGCAGAAATATCTGGCTACCCAGGCGCTTAGCTTAGCAAGGTAAAGGAGTACAAGGCTGGTAAATAAGCTGGACTTGAAAGCTTGAGAAGTAAAAACAAACAAATAGGATGAAATGATTATAAAAAAACAACGTCTCATTTCCAATGCCTACCAATATAAAAATTATAAAAAATATGAAATGAATAAAATATGACATGTTTTGAGAGAATAATCAACAATTAAATGTGTCTTATCTTCCACTGTGCACATAGTTTTTTAAAATTTAATTTTTTTATTTTTATTCAGGGAGCAGTGGATGTGAGAGAGAATTGTGTACAGCAAGGAATAAAAGGACTCCCAACATAAGGGTTGCTCCCAGCAGAATTATACAAGAAAATAAACCGTGGAAAGAGTGTAATTATAAATGCTTAAAAATGCTTTTTGCTTTTTCATTCTCATTTTCCTATTTCTACTGCCACCCATTTCACCTCTCATAACAACATCTTTATTAGCTTTTGCTTTTATTATGTGCAACATAAGCTAGAGAAGAATAGTGGAAATGACTCTGTGAATGAATAAAAAGATGTCTATATTTTGACCAAGGTGACATCATTCTCTATATTCCAATTGGATATGATTCCAAAGGCAGAGAGTAAAAAGAAGAGGAATGAGACTTAACTAAAATATAAAATAAAAAGGAGACGTAAACTATAGTTTCTGTTCAACAAGGGCTGAAAGTAGATTTTTTTAAACAAAATGTGAGGCATTTTATCATACAAGCCATTTCTATTGTTGCCCAAACTCTGTAAATAACAATCTAAAGCAAAATGTACTCTTAGTTAACTGTCATAGACTGGAAAATATTAAAAATGGAAATGTGTATTCTAAAACTACCATTATATAGACTTACTGATATATAGTTAATATTTTGAATTCTCTACTCTACAACTAACATTGACTTAGTAATGTTTGTATCTGTAAACTACACACTTGTTTTCAAATGAGTTTAATTTCAAAGCAAAACTATATTGTCTTTCAAATTGTGAGTTTAGGAAGCAGTATAACTTAGTGGTGATTCCTAAAGGAGTTAAGGATAATTGAGCGGATACTTCAGTGTCATACCACTTACTAGTTTGTACACATCTGTGCTGCAGGTTTCCTATCTATGAAAAAAGTAAGCTCAGTATGTAAGCTAAATAATGCATGGATCAGGAACTGTCCTAAAAACAGAATATACAGTAATCAACAAGAAAGTCAATGAGCTTAGACTGGAAACCTAAATTATCATAAATGGATAAGGCAGCAAATAAAGGACCAAGATAGATTTTATGGTGTGGAATCTGTTATGAGATAAATAAGAAAGATAGTTTGTTAAGAGTGACTCAGTGTTTTTAATTGGGTGGTTCTGGAATTGGGAGATGTTTTTAATTTGGTGGTTCTGGAATGCCTCAATGAGGAGGTGACAATTGTAATGTTCCTAAATGGTTATGGATTTTAGGGTCTAGGAAGAATGAGATTAGTGCCTTAGAAGCCCAAGAAACACCTCTCACACCTCCCATCATGGGAGGGTCCAGCACTGTCTATGGACCAGAAAGTCGACCCTTATGAGAGACTGACTCTGCCAGCTCCTTGATCTTGGACTTCTCAGGCTCCAGAACTCTGAGAAATACATTTTGTGATATACAAGCCACCCATTGTTGGGATTGACTCAGGATGGTTGGCAAAATATTAAGGGAAATATTAGGGAAAGTTATAAAGTCTAGTTTCAAACCTTTTGGAAGGCCAAAACGTTTTCATCCCTTGTAATAATGGAACAGGCTGAAGGCAGCCAGTTCTTACCTTAGAGCATTAGGTCGTAGGGTAAAGATCAGGGGTAATTGAAGCTTCCCTAGTTAAGTCTATTTACCTCGCATTCCTTTGTGTCTACTCTAACTAACTTGTTTTCTCATGTAAGCTTTGAGCTGGATGGCTTAGGGGCAGGTTAACCAGGGAAATTACCAATTAATGGTGTTTGCTCTGGGCATCAGTACTTAAGCTTTAATCTTTTAAAGAGCTATTCTCTTAACTATGTTAATCATCCACAAGTATGTTTACTCAAAGCCTCTGTTATTAAATCTATACTGAATAAATGCAAAGAGGAACAGCTAGTCGGGGGTTGGGTAGCTACAACCGCCCTCTAAGAGCAGCTGACGACCGCCCCAGCCCACTCGTTCACTGTACTCGGTGTGTGAGTGCATTTATTCATCTGTCATGGAGTCAGGGTTTGCACGACAGGCTCCTGCAGGTGATGATCAATGTCTCAACCCAGTATATGCTGTTTTGCTATAGAAGCCTGAATGGACTGAGACACATATTGAGTTACCCTGGAGCAATAGGATCCCTCTATAGAAGCCCCAATTCCCATGAGGTAGACCTGTCCAGACAGCCACTCTTTCTGGACACTGTAACCAATCACAACCCTTCAATTATAGGCTTGGTGAAGTTTCCCTACTGTTGCCAACCCTGAAGGCCTATACTACTCCCTGCTGGCTTACCCAAGTCTGACTACATCTACAACATTAATTCCATTATTTAGTTATCTTTAATTTGCTAAGTTTGAATGGGCTCCCTATTTCCTGCTGGGACTCTATCTGATAAAAACATAATAGTAAGCATTTGGTTTAATTATAACATGCATATTACAGGCAAAATGCCTCATATAATTATCACAGAAAACTGAACGCATTCTCAATGACACTATAAGAAATAATGCTACATTTGCCATCCTTTCTCTTGATCTCTTCACCAGTGACCAACAGTGAACAGGCCAGGAGATTGCATTTGTAGCCTTGGAATAGCACAAACTTGAACATTTTCTAATAAATTTCCTGACTCTTCTTCTCTGACATCCTAAATTCTGAAAACGCAGAATGACATAAAAGGAATACCACTGATACTAATAAGCAGGATGCAGGTAGTCTTAAGCAAATTTCCAGGCCAGGCGCGGTGGCTCACGCCTGTAATCCTAGCACTGTGGGAGGCCCAGGCAGGCTGATTGCTGGAGGTGAAGAGATTGAGACCAGCCTGGCAAACATGGTGAAGCCCTGTCTCTAATAAAAATACAAAAATTAGCTGGGTGTGGTGGTGCACGCCTGTAGTCCCAAATACTTGGGGGACTGAGGCACCAGAAACACTTGAACCCGGGAGGCAGAGGTTGCAGTGAGCAAAGACTGCATCACTGCATTGCAACCTGGGTGATAGAGTAAGACTCTGTCTCAAAAACAAAACAAAACAAACAAACAAACAAACAAACAAAAATCCAATCCACACCTTCCCAAAAAATAGAAGATGATAAAGAGGGAAAAATGCATAATTAATTTTGCTCTTATAAGAATTCCCTTAAAAAACTATATAAACAGGTAAAAAAAGGCATTGATTGAAAAATTGGAAAGCATTTGCAAAATGAACCGCTTACATGCTTGATTTTTTTTTACAACTAAAGTATTTCTTGCTTTAAATCATTATTAAGACTTTTTATCCTCTCCTAAAACCAGAAAATATTGAATATTGTAAGACAAAACATCAAGTCTAAGTATATGCTGTTCATTTAAGAAAAATGCAAAATTTATCTTGAGATGGCTCAGATCTGCTAGTTATTTTTTTAGCAAATAATATAAGTAGGATGATATTCAATCCAAGTTTAGGTTTAGTGCAAACATAGATAAAACGCTTGAGTTATTCTCCAAAGTTCTAGCAATTTTTCTCCATAAAACTACATCAACATAATACATTCCGTGTTTACACAGGTAAACAGAAGAGGTGGTTTGAACAAGACTCTGGTGATTTTGATCAGTATAAACACCCAGGAACTAAATTATCTGAATAGCTGAGATCAAAATCTCTCGCTTTCTTTTACATCAGAGCTACATTTATTTATTTAGAACATTTGGCTGATGATTAAGGACACAAGATTTGGGGAAAGAGAGGTTTGAATTTTTTTAACTAATTTGTGTCCAAAGGGTATATAAAGACTTAAATTTAGTTGACTATTTACCAGATAAGAGCATTTAGCCCTGACTTAAGAATTGTAATCTCCACACCACACAGAAGAAAGTTGACAATTATATAAGAAAATAAAATAATGCAGTATTTTTCACAATTATATAAGAAAAATAAAATAATTGCAGTATTTAAGTCCACATTTTTGAGTTGTTTTAAGGTAATACTATTTCTTTTCATAAAATGGAGTTTCCATTTTCAATGAATTCAACAAAGCTGAGAGCAAAGCCAATGAAAGAATATGTCAGATACTGAGTTTATGAAAGATACCTTATTTGCTTTTGGAGATGGTTGTAGATGTCATTGGCTTAATTGGTATTGGGGGAAACAAGAAGGCTTAAGATATTTCATTCATTTAGAGGCTCAACAGACCTAGGCCCTAATATACTAATAAATCACATTTTTTCCATTGAACTCTATGAAATGTTGATTAAAGTCTTGGAGAATAAATAAATAGCATCAGCAGCGACAACCATCACAAAATATTTTCTTCTCATTTCTAACAGTTATGACTACACTAGGATTTCTCTGTTTATAAATCTTTCCTTTGGGCTAACAAGCAGTCTAATCACTCTCAGTCTTAAACCTTATTCATTTTTACTCAGCCATTGATAATTGGTTCACTCAACAAATACAGTTGTGAGATGCCTACTAAATGCCAGGGTAATACTAAATAATGAGGATATACAAACATAACATAGAGACATGACTTCTACTATGGAGAGGGTTAACATTCTTTAATTATTAACTACCAGTAGGGTAGTAAGAAGAAAATAAAATTCAACTGTTACTTTACAGTTACATTAGGGTTTTGAGTTATTTTTGGCTAGAAATTGAAACAATCATGTGTTATTTAATTGAAATTTTTATATTTAAACTAGTATTTACTAACATATTTCTACCAGTGTTTTTGCTTTTTCACTAACAATAAAGAGGATCATTATAAATCAGAGGAATTCAGATGTCACAATGTTATTTCAAGGTTTGACTTACTGTAAAATTTTCTTACATGACAGGTTTAAGTCAATTGCAGCCCTGTAGGGGGAGAGTCTTCGTTATTACAAAAGAAATTTGAGAAGGCTATATCTATATTTTTTTCTGAGCAAGGGTACTGAGGGGATGTGTTCTCTTTCTGGGGCCACAAGTAGGGTAGTTTTAAGGGCAAGAACTTCCCAGTGCCATGCCCCATCCCATCTCTCTCTATCTGGGAGATTTAATGGTTTATGTTTAAATTTTGCTAGCAGGGGAAGAACCTAAGAGTCAATCACTGCAGTGCAAGTTTAAAGAAACTCCTTCCATTGGCCAGAGGAACTTGGGGAGGGGGGAATTTCTCCCAGGATAAATTCCCCTGCTCCTTCACCCACACCGGATTTCCAGCTTTCTGGAATCCCCTCCCACATAGTGGGAGCTCTCTTTCCCCTCCTGGATTTCCCCTATGGGGTCCCCTTCTACCCAGTGTGGAAGCTGACTTTCCTCTCCTGGATTTCATCTTTCTGGATCCTCTCACTCAGCATGAGGGGTTTTCCTTCTGTAGTTTTCTCCCTCTGGGAACCCTTCTCACTCAATGTGAGAGCGGCTTTTCTTTCATTCAGTGTGAGCGCTATTACTTTCTCTCTCTACCTAAATAAATCACTTTTCTGCAACACTTTGGGGGTCTGGTATTTATTTCACGAATGCACTGTGCTGTGTTCTCCTCTCTCATTCTTGAGAAAGTGATAGACCAAGAACCTGGAGAAATGTCCTCTCAGGGGAGCTGAGTGCTCCCCTGAACCCCTGAACCCCAACATCACCAATATACATATTTTGCTTACAAGTGGTAGGCTTGTAATTAGGTCTCTTCTAGAATGAACTAAACGTGAACCTTCTTATTTTGCCTTTCTTTTTTATTTTAATAACAGTTTAATAAGGGGAATTTTAAAACAGTGACATAACTCTTTAACACAATTAAATTTGTATTTAGCCCTTGAGTGAGTTATAAAAACTGGAAAATTTGAATCTACTATTTCAAAACAAACTTTTTTATTTGTTTGTTTTCTTTTTTTTTTTATTGCATTTTAGGTTTTGGGGTACATGTGAAGAACATGCAGGATTGTTGCATAGGTACACACATGGCAGTGTGATTTGCTGCCTTCCACCCCATCACCTGTATCTGGCATTTCTCCCCATGCTGTCTCTCCCCAACTCCCCATCCCCCGCTGTCCCTCCCCTATTTTCCCCCTGACAGACCTCAGTGTGTGATGCTCCCCTCCCTGTGTCCATGTGTTCTCATTGTTCAACACCCGCCTATAAGTGAGAACATGCAGTGTTTGATTTTCTGTTCTTGTGTCAGTTTGCTGAGAATGATGGTTTCCAGGTTCATCCATGTCCCTACAAAGGACAGTAACTCATCGTTTTCGATGGCTGCATAATATTCCATGGTGTATATGTGCCACATTTTCCCTGTCCAGTCTATCATCAGTGGGCATTTGGGTTGGTTCCAGGTCTTTGCTATTGTAAACTGTGCTGCAATGAACATTCGAGTGCATGTGTCCTTATAGTAGAACGATTTATAATCCTTTAGATATATACCCAGTAATGGGATTGCTGGGTCAAATGGAATGTTTATTCCTAGGTCCTTAAGGAATTGCCACACTGTCTTCCACAATGGTTGAATTAATTTACTTATTTTGCCTTTCTAAGAGTTCTCTAAATTACATGTGTACTTTGATTTTTAATAATTTACTTCATTTTCTCTCAAGTCACTACTAGTGCTTATGATTAATGTTTTAGCAACTGATGATCCCTAATAACTGATTTTCTAAGTGGAATATTAAACAAAAAATCTCACAACAAATTTTTAAGTATAAAAGCAATATTTCTGAAATATAGGCTCTCCTTTAGCTGCAGGGTATGTCTAATACTCACTAATCTTACCTAGGTATGGATTTGACTGTGTGTAGATTAACTGTACTTTAATCTGCTTAGGTTCTGATTCTCATATCTTTCACTATCCTTCTGATACAATTAAATAAGCTTAGGGTGCAAAGCTTACAGTGCTATCCCCTAGATAGTAAATTAAGTAATTACTAAGCAAAAGAAGAAGGAGGAGGAAGAGATAGATATGTCATTAGCATTAATTTTAACTAGCAATTCTGGACCACCATAGGTCAAAAAGTGAAATCTTGGAGAGAGAGATGTGGACCCTCCATTCCAGAAACACAGCAGAAAGTCAGATTCTGGGGGAAATGAATGAGAGCCCACTCTTCTAGGTAGTTCATCCATAGCTATAGTAGAGCACCAGATAATCCATCCTCTTGCTTTCCTTATGTAAAGTTTCATACCCGAATCTAGATACCCCACAAGATGCAACATCAGATCTGCATCTTGGATTATAGCCTCCTTTATTCTCACACTGATTCCATTCAGCTTAATATCTTCTGTATGGATATTTGCATAATGATAAAAATATTGACTCTAGTAAAGAAGAAAATATAATTTTTCATTAAATGATTAATGCTACTAATAAAATATATATCTTTTATTTAAAGTTGTACATTAATGTTGATAAAATAGTTAACTTTTAATCTCCTTTTCCTGTCTCCACAAGCCAAAAGCGATAGAAGTCTGAAAAGTTTAAATATGTCATTTTTAAACGCTAGTAAATGTTCCAGAATTTATTTATCAAAAGCTTTTGTTGTTTTGTGCATCACTTCACAGAAAAATTAACATCATCAGAATTACTAAGTCAATAATTCTTGGTAGTATAAATGGATTTTTGTGGCAACTGATATAAATTTACATGAGAAGGATTGCAGAAAGCTCAAAGAAAAACCAACACCAAATATATATATAGCAGAAAAGCCAGAAAGTCTCTCCAAGTAGAAGCAATGTACTATTAGTAGCAATGCACAGTTTGTGAAAATTAGGGCTTTGACAAATCCACTGCTAGATAATTAGTGGGACCTTAACTGATTGTTCTGTTTTGTTGAATAGCATAAGTCATTTGAATGAAGCTAATTTTGCTGACACAAATTGTGGATTTATTTTTTCTGTCATTGTAACTTGCTCACAGGATAAAAAAAAAAATAGTAACTACTAGTAAATTCAGCTTATTGCATTTCTAAGCCTTGAGAATATCCTGACTTCTTTCTATTTTGTTTTTGCTTGAGTGTTTCAAATGTTGATTGCAAAAACTTCCCCTGCTGACCTCAGCTCCCCATTATGCATGCTATTTGTGTGTGTCATTACCCTTCTTCCTATTTGGAGGTGGACTTGCTTTCTCTCTTCCCTGAATCAGAGCTGGTCTTGTGACTTGATTTCGAGAATAGAATGCAGGGCAGTCATGGTGTGGCATTCTGAGCCTAGCCCTCCAGCAACCTGGCATGCTGCCCCTCTCTTGAAATGCTGCCCATTTACCTTGGACTGGCCAGCTGTAGTATTCGAGACTACAATGAGCAGAGCTGGTGCATCTCAGCTATGGCCATCTTAGACCAGCCAGCTCTCACTGACTTATCTCCAACATCAGCCAAATGGGAACTCGATCTGCAGAGACTTCCAAAGACTCAGTCTCAGGAGAAAGAATAAAATGATAATAGTTTCAAAACTCTAAGATATAGGTGCTTGGTTACAAAGAAAAAATTAAAAATTTGAAATGACCTGCTGCCTGTCGTGGTATTAAATCTCACATGTTTAACAAATATCTATTAACTATTTGTTATTTAACAAATATCTATTAACTATTTGTTATTTAACAAATATCTATTAACTATTTGTTATTTAACAAATATCTATTTAATATTTATTATTTAACAATTATTTATTAAATATTTATTTAACAAACATTTATTTAATATTTGTATCTAACAGATACTTACTAAACTTCACCACATGCCTAGAACTCTGCTAGGTACTCCAGAGGAAGTAAAAATTATATGAATACAAGACTTTGACCACAATTAAAGTAATTCTTTGAGGAAAAAAACACTCTAGAATATTTATGTACACTTCAGATTTTCCTGATTCATGACAGTTCTCTCATGTTTAATCTAGGAATACCATCAAGATTTCCTGACTTCCAAGGAGCTTTAGAAATAGTCACATCTTCAGAGCAACCTCTTCATGGAAGTCAAATTCTAGAAAAAAAAATGTATATCCTTGTATTAGGACTAAATTAAAATAATTAACCAAGACATAACTATAACTAAAGTATTTTTTAAAACTCCTGCTCTTATGTAAAATTATGTTAAAATTGCTTTGCACTAAAATGTGAAAAAACAGCTATTTATAGCTTATTATATCATTTAAATTTTTAATCTTTATGTTGCTATTTTTTAAATGTGAAATTTGATGTCTTTGTTTTGATTATCAGTGTACCAAGAATGATAGTCCTTAATATTATGTGAATGCTTAAAAAATAAGTAAGCCTGTTTGTTTTTTTCCTACAAGAAATTATTTTCACATGAGCAGACTTACTAGATTAACCATTCATGCCTACCCACTTAAATGGAAGGAGGCCCACAGCAGCAAACTGGATCATTCTACATCTTTGGTGTCACCGTAAAGGCAAAAAGAATTCGTCTTGACGAACCCTAAACTGGTCAACTAGAAAAATGCCCCTGATAGAAATTTCCCTCACTATGTTGTGTTATTAGTGAAAAGTAACTAGTGAAAAGAGGACATGGAAGTAGAACAATGTTAAGAAGGATGAGGAAAAGTGTGCATATACCATAAAAAATAGGCAAGTGAACCACAAATAAGGATTCTCAAATTAGCCCAACTCCTCCTTTTTATGCACTACAGAACAAACTAAAGAACTTCTTTAGGCTTCTGTGTGCCCAATTTTATTAAA
>PVKP010002148.1:115032-129148 GCA_004027715.1 Plecturocebus donacophilus | reverse complement strand
AAGAGCCATGGGATGGCAGAGGATGGTGGGAAGGCTGGAAGGAGCGGCTTCCCAAGAAAAGGGACCTAAAGGGAAGAAAGTGGGAGGAACAGGAGGTGGAGAAGACATGGAAGAGGGAAGAGGAAGAGGACAGAGATTGGACAGGACCACAGTTGAAGGGAAACATCATTACTGAGGAACTGAGATGGAAGACTCAGGAATGAATGGAGAAAGAGGCCTCGCCAGCCTTCTGAGTCACAAATGGTTGAAATGGACATAAGAGAGAGCCCACCAGTCCAAGAAAACAGGTGTTTCCTTCATCGTATCAGTAACACCAATGAGACGAGATGTGGTTGTGGGGGGTGTAAAAACTTGCCGATCTTCCCCATGGCTCTCTGCAGTCAGTTATGATGGGGTGAGGTCCGCTCCCACAACTTCGCCTATGTGTCACAATCTGCAGGTGCGTGCATTTCACAGTGATGGTTCCCTTTGCACCAGTATCAGCATGTCCTGGAAGGGCCTAGAATTGGGAGGGAAATGGCTCACTACCCCTCCCCAGCTTCAAGTTCTAGTGCTTTCTGCTAACCATGGAACTTTTGTTTTATCAGAAGAAAGTGGAAGAAAAATGTTTTTTTAAACTTTTAGGTTCAGGGGTACATGTAAAGATTTTGTTACATAGGCAAACATGTCATGAGGGTTTGTTGTAGAAATTACTTC
Organism: Plecturocebus donacophilus; assembly: GCA_004027715.1. Classification (NCBI taxonomy): domain Eukaryota; kingdom Metazoa; phylum Chordata; class Mammalia; order Primates; family Pitheciidae; genus Plecturocebus; species Plecturocebus donacophilus. The sequence goes on along the minus strand of PVKP010002148.1, from coordinate 128,452 downwards.
ATCATTCAGGTATTAAGCCCAAGAGCCAGTAGTCATCTTTTCTGCTCCTCTCTCTCCTCCCACCTGTCACCTTCAAGTAGACCCCAGTGTCTGTGGTTTCCTTGTTTTTGTTCGTGAGTTTTCATCATTTAGCTCCCACTTATAAGTGAGAACATGCAGTATTGGGTTTTCTGTTCCTACCTTAGTTTGGTAAAGATAATAACCTCTAGCTCCATCCATGTTCCCATGAAAGACATGATTCTGTAAGAGAAAAGAAAGAAAAAGATAACATCTCTGCCACAGTTGAGAGTCCCAAATTCTGTTTCCTTCCCCACTTGCTGGAAATAGTCAAAGGCCCCTAGGAAGAGAAGGGTTAGGGCAAGAAGCAAAAAAAAAAAAAAAAAAAAAAAAAAAGAAAGAAAGGTGGGGAGGTATTTTTAGGAGAGATTTTCAAGGCTGTTTGGGGACTACAGGATAAAGTGAAATAGGAAGCCAGGGGGAGGTGAACTTTGTCCATTTCCTCACTTAACTTGGGACTCAGCTGTGGCAGTGATGAGGCTGTTGATTTTTCTGAGTGGCCTCTCTCCAAGAGGAGGAAGGATATGTGAGGTGGTCTTTGAGGACTGTGCGTGAGACACAGGTTTATGAATAAAGGTAAATCTGCATCTGGGGTGCCTGGAAATTGTTGAGGATAGGTTTAAAATTTCCGTAGGAGAAGAGGAACAGGAACTACAAATTACTGATGTATTGTTGCTTCATTTCTATCTGCAAGGTGATGAGACCTTGGCGATGTGTGCACTACTCATTGACTAACAAGAGATTAGAAATTGGTAAGTTGTGACTTTTGATTGCTCTTCTTTTCCCTCAGGATAGTTTTTTGATTAAGGGTGATTTTGTACCTTTGTTATGCGCCATTAGCCAATGAACGCTGCTCATCTTCCATGCAGGTATTCCGGAATCACATCTCACACTTCACCGCAGGGAGTAGCCCTGACTAATATTTTCACGCCCTGACATCTCTGATCAAGGCCAAACATCTTAATTAAGCCAAAAGATAATTAGGAGAAAATGTACACCAAGGCATCACCAATGAGTTGGTGAATTCTCCAAAGCTGTGGACATTAGGCAGCTACTGTTAGAAGTTTAATGCAAGTAGTCATACATGTGAGTCCATCCTCCATATATGTTTACTAAATATTAACTGTATCCACTACCGTGCTAGGCTGTACAGAAGAGTAGGAAAAAAAAGGAAGTATTGTCCCTGACCTCAGAATTTGCTAATGTAACTTCCTTTTGTTAAAGAAGATTCTAAAAAATAACCATTTATGGTCCTGTAGATTCCCTGACACCTACTATGTTTTTAGTATTTCTTTTTGTTTCATAAGAGTGATATGGTATCAACAAACCCTAACTATTGTCTCTTTTTTCCAACTTGGTCTCATTAAGATTCATAGAGTCCTTTCTAGAATGTATTATATATATATAATGAAACAAGGAGAAAGAATATGTAAAGTTTGCAAAATTCCTGGGAGAAATCCCCCTCTGTCCACATTATTCTTACTTCCTGCTGGTGTTTATATTGGAGAATAAAGAAAATTTTGTGCCCCAAATTGCGCAAGAGAATTGGTTGTTGGTCGTTGTCACTGTCCTATGGCTTTTGTCCAGAGAAGACAGGAACTGGGACACCTAGCCCTTCAGAACAGATGGTCTCTCATGCCCAGGGAACTTGGTTATGGAGTGAGAACAGGATTCTCCTAAATATTTCAACTTCAGAAGACCCGATTGAAAGCAATCTTAATTAAGCAAGGACTGAGAGCGGTGCAAGTATGATTTGAACATTGGTTAATTTTTCCAACATTGGTTAATTTTTCCTCAAATGAGAATGAATGGGTGGTAAAATCACTTTGATGACTCTTATACAGAGTCTCTATCCCAGAGTCCTGAAACTTCACCTGATGGCCATAAAGGAATCAGAGTTCTCTGGCCAGCTGCTTTGGGTTGGGGTGGGTGGCTGGGTGGGTGAAGAGTCCTTTCAAATGTTGTAGATCCCAGTACATTGCTCTGTAGGGTATGTGTTTAAATGGTGGGTAATTGACCTCACATCACTTCCCTTTCTCAAGCCTCATGGTTAGAGTGTGTGTGCATTGGGGATTCTGCATACGTTTTCATCACATATTTAATTTTCTGGCTTTAAATAATATCTTTGCCTTTCTTTTATGCTAACAGTGTTCATGAATAGTGTATGTAGGAAAGAATTATCATTCTGTGTTTTATTTTCACACTGTATTTCAGTATCAGGCTATACTTTCAAGGTATTAACAATTGTCACTGAGGCACAAAGTTTTAATTAAGCTCACACATGATTATTTTCCAGCAAACAGAGCCTAACTGATGAAATTGCTAATTGTACTTCCAGGTGCAGTCATCAGCCAGTAGTGCATCATTAGTATGCAATATGGCATGGGCTGTTTCATGGTGTGATACTAGATTATATGTTTATTACAAATGTATATATTGTCCTTTAATGACATCGATTTGTTCATTCCAAACATATTTATTGAACACTGACCCTGTGCCAGTTATTAGAGTAATAATAGCTGCTGTGGCAAATGAGTTTCCTCACCTAAGAAAAATCAAAGTTAATTATTTTTTCTCCACATAAAAGTCTAAAATGTTATTCTGCAATGTGCCTTCCATGTGGTGATTCAGGGATCCAGGCTCCTTCCATCTTGTGGCTCCCCCACCCACTAGGTTCTCAGACTCTTTCTTTTCCAACTGGTGGTTGTGTGGTTGTTGAGAGAGAGGGTGATGAAGGCATGCCCCACTTACATCTTAACCACTTCCACCTAGAAGTAACACATATCACTTTTACTGACTTTTCATTGGCAAAAATTGTCCTGCAACACACCTGGAGAAAGGGGGCTGGGAAATGCTGTCCCTGGCTGTGAACTTACAGTATTATATCTATTTTATGAGACTCTTTGGGGAATAGCTGGCTATCTCTGCCACAGCTGGCCATATATGCCATGGCTAGATATCATTTCAGACTCTAGGGAAATAGAGTGAAGAAAAACAGACAAAAATATCTGGTCTCATGGAGCATACATTCTTGAATTAAAATTCTTAAATTCTTTATGGGATGAGACAGACTATAACCAGGCTAAATCAGTATGTTGCAAAGCAGTGATAGCTGAAGAGAAAAACTAAAGCAGAAAAAGTGGTAAAAAGCGTGAGAGAAGGGTTTGAGATGAGACAATGTGGTCATAGAAAGCCTCTTGAAGGAAATAATGCTTTGATTAAAGAACCAGAGAGCATAAGGGATCCAACCAGGTGAATATCTATAACAAAAACATCCCAGATAAAGGAAATAGCAGGTAAAAGGAACCTGAAGCTGGTGAAGATAATAGGAGTGAGGATAATGGAAGGTGAGATCAGAGAAGTAATGGTCAGGCCAGACTGTGTTGGGCCATTTAAATCATAGTAAACATCTTGACTTTTTTGGGGGGGGAGAGGGGTAACTTTATTGAGCTATGATTTTCATAAAATAAAATATACCCATTTGATAAGTTTTAAAAAATATAGACATGTAGACATCCATGTAATCACCACTACAATAAAAATATAGAACTTTTTTATTATCCCCTAAAAGTATCCCTATTTATAGTTTGTCCCTGGCCTCAAGCAATCACTGACATGCCTTCTGTCATCAGTGATTAGTCATTTTTCTAGGATTTCATATAAATGGAAAGGAACAGTATGTACTCTTCTTTGTCTGTATTCTGTCATTCAGCATTGCTTTTGAAATTCATTCATACTATTCTCTGCATTGCTACTTTATTTCTGTTTATTGCCATTATATGTATTCTATTATGGGGATATACCATAATTTATTTAATCTTTCACCTAATGAGAGGCATTTGAGTTGTTGATAATTTGGGGCTTCTATGAATAAATCTGCTATGATTACAATGTACAATTCTTTTGTGTGGACATATATTTTCATTTTTCTTGCATCTAGTTGTGAAATTGCTGGAAACCACAAGGTAAGTGTTGGTTTAACTTTAAAGAAATGTCACTGTTTTCCACTGCGGTCACAGCTTTTTACACCTCCACCAGCAATGTATGTGAGTTCCAGTTGTTCCATATCCTCACCAACCCCTGTTTTTGGCAGTCTTTTAGATTTAAGTCATACCACTGGGTGTGTAGTAATATATTATTGTACTCTTAGTTTGCATTAATTTAAATGACCCTTAATGTTGAACATCATTTCCTGTCCTTTTGATCATTTATACAACTTCTTTTGTTAAGTGTTCAAATCTTTTGCTTGTTAAAATACATTTTTTTGTCCTATTCAGTTGAAATAATGTTAAAAATATTTTCTGGATGTAAGTCCCTTGTCAGATATATGCCATCCTTGAATATTTTCTCCTAGCTTGTGGCTCACCTTTTCTCTTTCCTAATAGTATCTTTCAAAGAGTACATGTTCTCGATTTTGATGAAGTAAAATGTATTTAATTTTTTGCATAGTTAATGCTTTTTGTGTTCTAAAGAATCTTTGCTTAGACTTTAAAGATTTGCAAATTCTAAAGATTTCCTTTTGTTTACTTCTAGAATTTAATTTCAGTTTTAATTTTTAGATTTAACCTTTAGGTTTATTGTCTATTTCAACTTAATTTTGGCATATGTGTGAATTGAGGGTTAAAATTTATTTTTTTCATTGCAGTTATCTAGTTGTTCCAGCATAATCTATCAAAAAGAAAAAAAAAACTATCTTTCCTTTTTGAATTACCTTGGCAGTTTTGTTGAAAATCAATGTATCTTATGGTAAATATGGTAAATGTGTAACTCTTGTTTCTGGACTCTCTATTCTGTTCTACTCATCTATAAAACAATTTTTCACCTATACCACATTGTCTTGATTACTCTTGCTTTATTGTAAGTCCTGAAATCAAATAGTTTAAACTTTTCAACTTTATCCCCTTTTTGGAAATTGATTTACTATTTGATTCTTTGGAAGTTGTTAATTTCTACCAGAAAGTCTTCTCAGCTTTTAACAGAGGTTGCATTGAATACCTAGATCATTTTGGGGGAAAATTAACATTTTAACAATATTGGATCTCTCCAAATATGAGTGGTATGCTTTCTATTTATTTAAGCGTTCTATATTTCTCCCAGCAATGTTTTGCAGTTTTTAGTGTATAAGGCTTATTACATTTTGTTAAATTTATACCTATGCATGCCATATTTTTTGAAGCTACTATAAATAGTACTTTTAAAAAATTTTATTTTCTACTTGTTCATTGCTATCATAAAGAAAAAAATTTGACTTTTGAATTTTGCTTGTGTATATTGCATCCTTGCTCGATTCACTTATTAGTTCAATTAGCTTTGTTTGAATGGGGCCTTAGACGACATAGTAAGTATTTTGGCATTGATGTTGATGGATCATATCGAGGTATGAGAGCACAAATTTTTGGATCTTAGTTTTTGAATATGTTAAAGGTAAACATGTAAGGCTGTTCGTTAAATGATCTGGAAGTCAGAGAAGGGTCATTGATGAATATGTGCTTTTGAAATCACTAGCTTGGGAATGATAGTTAAGCCATAAAACTTACTCAGATCATCAATATTTAGATGTTAATGATGAGGAATCAGCAAACCAATTTGAAAAAGAATGGTCAGCAAGGTATGGGGAAAACCAGGTGTGATACCCTGAAAACCAAGAGAAGAAAGGGTTTTAAGTAGATTGCTTTGGGAGGCCGAGGTGGGCAGATCACTTGAGGTTAGGAGTTCGAGACCAGCCTGGCCAACATGGTGAAACTCCGTCTCTACTAAAAATAAAATAATAATAAAAAATGATCTGGTCTTGGTAGTGCATGCCTGTAATCCCAGCTACTCAGAAGGCTAGGGCAGGAGAATCACTTGAACCTGGGAGACAGAAATTGCAGTGAGCCGAGATCGCACCACTGCACTCAAGCCTGGGCAACAGAGTGAGACTCAATTTCAATAAACAAATAAAAATAAGTAGATTGGTCTACTGTATCAAATATTGCTTATAGATCAAATAAGATGAAGGCCAAGCTAGACCCTTGGAGTAGAAGAGGTCACTCGTGACCTTGACAAGCAGCTTTGGTGGAGTGCTAGAAGTAAGAGACTGCTTGGAGTAAGTTGAGAAGAGAAACTGGAGATGGTAGGTAGAGAGAACTTTCAGGGATTTTACTCAAAGGAGAGAAATGAAATGAAAGTTGGAGGTAAGTGGAGTCAAGAGAGGGTTTTTTTTGTGCTGGTACTTTTTGTTTGTTTCGGTTTTCAGCAGGAGAAAAACAGGCAGATTTCTTTTTTTTTTTTTTGAGATGGGGTTTTGCTTTTGTTGTCCAGGCTGAAGTGCCATGGTGTGATCTTGACTCACTGCAACCTCCACCTCCCAGTTCAAGCAATTCTCCTGCCTCAGCCTCCTGAGAAGCTGGAGTTACATGTATGTACCACCACACCCAGCTAATTTTGTATTTTTAGTAGAGATGGGGTTTCTCCATGTTGGTCAGGCTGGTCTTGAACTCCTGACCTCAGGTGATCTGTCCACCTCAGCCTCCCAAAGTGCTGGGATTACAGACGTGACACAGCAGATTTTTATGTTAGTTTGGATGATATCGAATGACCCAGGCTGATAGGGGACAGTGAGAGGAGAGTTGCTGGACAAAGGTTTTAATAGGTAAGGTGGGTTGGGATCTAGGTTACAGGAAAGAAATGGGCATAGATGACTCATCCACAGGGCCTGGAGAGAAGGGAGGGTAGGTATTGCAGATAGATGTATAGATGGGTAGCAGAAACTTGTGAACATTATCTTCTTATTGCTTTCATTTTCTCACTGAATTAAGTTAGATTGTTTCATTGATGTAAAACATTTAGAATAGTTCCTGGCCTATGTTAAGTGCAGTATGATCTTTGTTAATTAGGTGCTTTTTCTGGTTTCCCAGAATCTGATCATAGAATGATTGAATATAAATTTGCACTTTTGATGCTTGAGTTTATAGGCTTCGAACTAGAACTGACATCTGAGTTTGGGTTATTGCTTGCTGTTAGCTGTGAAGAACTGTGATCTTGTTGAATAACTGCTGCGTGTGGATCGCTGTTCTACAGTGTGGATAGCATAAACAATCTATATATAATGTAGATAGGCTATAAATAGGGTAGTAGCCTTCCTTCCTACAAGGCTTCTACACTGTTTATTCATGGAATGATAGAAGCACTTCTTCTTCTCTAAGTGATGAAGGCCTAGAGGCATGGGTCTGTTGTTTTGTGGCCAACTGCATGGACAGGCTTATTAGTACTATAAATACATAACATAAGCTAATATATATACACTCTGCATTTACCATGTAAAGCATGTTATGCTAAGTGCTTTCTATTTGTTATTTTCTTCAGCACTCAACATCGTTGTGTGCATGGTCTTATTATACATTCTACGTTTGTGGAAACTCATCCTGCATCAAGACACTCCATAAAATTAGATACCAGGTTTTTGTCCTCTAATTGTGCTTTTCTCTACCTGCTCCCACTGCCTCTATTGTCAGCTATCACTGAGCAGTGGACAGGAGCACTGGGCTATCAGGTGACACCGGCTCTTGTGCCAGTGCTACTAATCACGGGCTGATTGAACTTGGGAAGTGACTCCCCTCTTGGGGGATTTTTCATCAGCATTCTCTGAACTCAGATGATCCATACCATTTCTTCCAGCTCTAACATTCTGAGATTTTAATATTTCCACGACTGTCATGTTCACTTCTCATATTTTTTAAGCATCCAGTCAGGGTCTCCCTAGGTGAAAAGGTGATTACAGGGTTCATCAGGGCAGAGCCTGAGGCAGCTCTGGACAGCATGAAGCTACCACCTATTGCTTTCTCTCTGTGACTTTCCCCCGGGTTACCAGAGGAATTAAATAGCTGACACTCCCTCAGCCTAGGCTCCAGGAAGAGCCATGAGACAACCCACTAGGTACAAGCCACAGGCTCATCTGGCTCTTAGAACACTTGTCCAAAGGCCTGACGGGCTAGTGTTAGTGTCTGGTATTTATTATCTTTGCGGAACCTTGGCCAGGAGCCTGGAGCCTGGACGTGCGGGGGTTGAGTGATTAGACATGGGGCTCTCATACATCTAACTTTAAAAAATCTCAATTACATCAAAAAAAGGGTCCAGGGTAACAGATGGGGTCCTGGGGACGATCGTGTAAATAACAAACAAGTGCACTTGCCATGATGCATGGCTGGTCCCAGGGAGCACAAGGAGCTGGCGTTTGGGCATGCTCCCCAGCTGGGGCGCCCAGAGGCAGAATGTCCAGCAGGTGGCAGCACTTGCAAACTGTACAGCCTACACTGGCACCTGCGGGCTTCTGGGGGTGCGGGCTGTGGGTGAGGGGCTGGTGGTTGGGGGCGGCGGTAGTGGTGGGGTGTTCTAGGATTTCACAGAGGCTGGCCAGAGAAGTGTTTTGTGAAGCAGGTGGGTAGAGTCAGGAAATAAGTGCACATCCAGATTGTTGCAGATGCAGGGACGGAGTGGAGAAGACATTGACCAGGGCAGTAAGTTTGATTTGACAGTGACCCTTTGGGTGGGACACTGGACCTTGGGAAACATAATTCTATAACAGAGGACACCTTTTCATTGAAAGGGAGATGGAGAGATCTTGAATCCAAACATTGTTTCTGCAGATTAAGAAACAGAGGCCCTTGGGGAAGAGGCTGCCCAGCTTGGTTGGTAGCTGGCCCTGATCTAGACTCTCCAGACCCCTGGTTCCCTGGCTCCTTCACCGTTCCTGCTACATCCAACTCAGCTTCCTGTAGTGACCAGTAATGTTTGTGAACAAGAATCTCGCCCCTTGCCTGTGTGGGTATCCCTGAGATCTCACAACCTGGCAAACAATTCGGGGCTATATGAACCTTCTTGAAGAGTACAAGCCTCCATGGTCTGTCTTTGCTCACAGCACCATGGCCAGAGAACCATCATGCCATTTTCTCATATGCACAAATGCACACACATGCTTTGTTTTCCTCTCCTTGACAATGGTCTTTTCTTTCTGTGTGTTCATCGTCACTCATGGTGAAGAGCACTCACTGAATGGTTCTCTGGCCGTGAGGCTGCAGGCAAAGACAGTCAGGCCATCGAGGTCCAGTAGCATGAGGAGCCATGGGGCCCCATTGAAGGGCACTGCTCCTGCAATGGAATGGCCAAGACTGGAGTCTCTGCTCTGCCGCTTCTGGATTCAGGACCTAGAATCGGTCACATAACTTACCTGAGCCACTTTTATAGAATGAAGCTAGAATTTGGAAGCAACCAAGTGGCATATTCCATGTGAAGGGGCTTTGTGTAACCCATAAAGTGCAATGCAAACTTGAAACATTCTGATTCTAATCAGAAGTCAGGGAAAATTGTTGTTGGCTGGATTTAGGAATAGAAGAGTCTGTGAAACTGACTTACGTTGGAGCCTCAAAGGATGGAGGCTTGGTGGGAAGAGGAAATGGAGTCAGGAATGAAGATGAGGCTCTATACTCAACATAGCATATGGAAGGGTCGTAGAGAAACCAGCCTGGGAGCAGGAGGAGTTCCAGATGGGATAGGAAGGAAGGTTTGTCAGTGGGCACCTAGCAGATGGGTATGAGGAGCTTGGATTTGTTTCACAAAATGGGGAGTCACTTGGATAGTCTTGAGTGGAGTGATGTGACAAACAGTACTTTGCGTGATCTACTAGATGGTAGCTAAAAGACCAAATTTATTCATTTATTCAAAGTTATGTATTGAGTATCTGACACTGTGGTAGATGCTAGGTGTATAATGGTCAGTGAAACTGGTTAAGGTTCCTGCTTCATAGCACCTAGAGTCTAGTGATGAACTGAGGAGGTGGAGTTGCTGGAGAATAGGGAAGGAGGCTTCTAGGGTCTATAGGATTCATGTATGAGGTTACATTCATACTCAAGATTGATCACCGAGGCCAGGTGCTATGAGGTTACGTTCATACTCAAGATTGATCACCAAGGCCAGGTACAGTGGCTTATACCAATAATCCTAGCACTTTGGGAGGCCAAGGTGGGAGGATTGCTTGAGGCCAGGAATTTGAGACCAGCCTGGGCAGCATAGCAAGACCCCATCTCTAAAAAAAAAGCAATAAATAAATAAGCCAGACATGGTGGTATATACCCGTGGTCCCAGCTACTTGAGAGTCTGAGGCAGAAGAATCACTTGAGCCCAGGAGTTGAATGTTACAGTGAGCTATGATCATGCCACTGCACTCCAGCCTGGGTGACAGAGTGAGACTCTGTCTCTTAAAAAAGAAAAGATTAATCCCCAAGAGAAGTGTGGTGGGCATCTTGTAATGCGGCATTTTCCAAGAACATGTAAATCCTAACCACGATTGTCAAAGGCACCATCCCTGATATCAGAGCAGACCCAATCTAATTGTGAAGGCTGAGATCTCCATGAAAAGCCAGTGACAGATTCCAAGGCAAGTCAGATCTCAAAGGAATGGTTTGCAGTTGCGTTCAGTTCTGCATGGGTTACCTCTTGATGCCCCAATATATTAGACGTGGACTTTACCTCAGAAGTCATCCTTTTAGGGAGTATTGACTTTATCTCTCTATTCCTCCTAATGATTTATTTCAGTTTGTGCCAATGCAGTTTTTGAGCATTTTCTTTGTACATGTTAGAGTCATTTATCTCAGCTCTTGGACACTGGATATGGCAGAGTGTGCTATATTAGTGGCAGAAATAAAAGGCCACCATCCAGAGGAGGAAAACAAACCATGTGTGTTCAGTGTGTGCACATGAGAGAGGGACAGGATGGTTTTCTGGGACTGCAGGCAAAGACAGACTGCGGAGCCTTGTACTCTTTATGGAGGTTCACATAGCCCCAAATTTCTTGTCAGGTTAGGAGATCTCAGGGACACCCACAAAGGCAAGGGGCCAAATTCTTGTTCACAAATAAGCTGGTCACTCCAGGAAGCTGAGCTGAGTGTAGCAGGAATGGAGAAGGAGCTGGGGAACCAGGAGTCTGGGGAGTCTAAATCAGGGCCAGCTACCAACCAAGCTGGGCAGCCTCTTCCTCAAAGGCCTCTGTTTCTTAATCTGCAAAAATGCTGTTTGACTTAAACATCTCTTCATCTCCCATTACCAAATATTCACTTTCCTCTTTGTTCCAAAATAGGAGGATCCTGGTTTTTAGATGGGCACATTTCCAGGAGGAATAGCTAGGGACTTCAAAGACTGCAGTTCGTATCTTTTCTGGCAGCTTGGTGTGGTTACATGGCTAAGTTTTGGTCAAAGATGGAAACAGGTGCTGTGGGAGATTCTGGAATGGTTTTTTCTTTTTTTCTTCATTCTGATGCTTTTAACATGGTCACTGGGCAGCCCTCCATAGTCAGAGCAAGGAATGCTGGGAAGATCCTGGGTCTGTCATAACCACAGAGCATCCATATGAGACCAGACTTTCTATCTCTCAGGCTCTTTTCCTGGAGAAAGACATAAACTTCTACCTCATTTCTAGTGACACCATCCAGGCACTGTGAAACCTAACCCTAATGGACACATTGGGATACAAGGTCCTTTCTTTCTTTGGCTTCAAAATTCACCATCTGATCCTAAGTTGAGCATCTCTGAACCAATTCTTGACAGCTGTCCTAGGTCCATAATTATTCTTTACCTCCCCTGGACATAAAGCCACTGAAATGCCTATGGTATTTCTATTCTTTCTTTTTTTTGAAAGGAAAAGAGAGAAAAGATGAAAGAAAGAGCAAAAGAAAGAAGAAAAAAGAATGAAAGAAAGAAAGAGGAAGAGAGAGAGGGAGAGAGAACGGGATTCTTGTTTTATTGCCCAGGGTAGAATGCAGTCTAAAAATGGGTATTAAAAACCTCTTTTATGCCAATAATTGTGCTTAACAATGGAGACAGGAGGGAATAAGGGATGAAAATAACAAACAAGCAGCCAACCAATATTTTATTTAAACCTGTGAGATGCTATGCTATTGCTGAGGAGTGATTTACTTCCAGTTATGTGGTCACTTTAAAAATAGGTGTAATGTGATACTGAGACAAATGTATGTTTTGTGGATTTGGGGTGGAGAGTTCTGTAAATATTTGTTAAGTTTGCTTGTTCCAGGTCTGAGTCCAAGTCCTGATATCCTTGTTAATTTTCTATATCATTGATCTGTCTAATATTGACAGTGTAATGTTAAAGTCTTCCACTATTATTGTGTGGGAATAATAATATTATTATTATTAAGATTAATAATATTAATCTTAATGACTCTTTGTAAGTCATTAAGAACTTGCCTTATGTATCTGGGTGCTCCTGTATTGGGTGTTTATATATTTAGGATCGTTAGCTCTTCTTGTTGGATTGATCCTTTCACCACCATGTAATGTCCCTCTTTGTTTCTTATGGTCTTTGTTACTTTAAAGTCTGTTTTATCAGAGACGAAAATTTCAGCTTCTGTGTTTTTTGTTTGTTTGTTTGTTTTGATCTCCGTTTGGTTGGTAAATCTTCCTCCATCCCTCTGTTTTGAGTCTTTGTGTATCCTTGCATGTGAGATGGATCTAGATACAGCATACCGATGGGTTTTAGCTTTTTATTCAATTTGCCTGTCTGTGTCTTTTGATTGGGGCATTTAGTCCATTTAAGTTTAGGATTAATATTGATAAATGTGCGTTCGATATTGCCCTTTAATGCTGGCTGGCTGTTTTGCCCATTAGTTGATGTAGATTCTTCATTATGGTGATGCTCTTTACCTTTTGGTATGTTTTTGGAATGGCTAATACTGGCTGTTACTTTCTACATGTAGTGCTTCTTTCAGAAGCTCTTGTAAAGCAGGCCTGATGGTGATGTAATCTCTGAGTGCTTGCTTGTTTGCAAAAAATTTTATTTTTCTTTCACTTATGAAGCTTAGTTTGGCTGAATATGAAATTCTAGGTTGAAAGTTCTTTTCTTTAAGGATGTTGAATGTTGGCCCCCACTCTCTTCTGGCTTGTAGGGTTTCTGCTGAGAGATCTGCTGTGAGTCTGATGGGCTTCCCTTTGTGGGTAACCCGACCTTTCTCTATGGGTGCCCTTAGGATTTTCTCCTTCATTTCAACCCTGGTAAATCTGACATTTATGTGCCTTTGGGTTGCTATTCTTGAGGAATATCTTTGTGGTGTTCTCTGTATTTCCTGGACTTGAATATTGGCCTACCTTGCTAGATTGGGGAAGTTTTCCTGGATAATGTCCTGAAGAGTATTTTCCAGCTTGGATTCATTCTCTTCGTCACATTCAGGTACACCTATCAAACGTAGATTAGGTCTTTTCACATAGTCCCATATTTCTTGGAGACTTTGTTCATTCCTTTTTACCCTTTTTTCTCTAATCTTGCCTTCTTGTTTTATTTCATTGAGTTGATCTTCGACCTCTGATATCCTTTCTTCTG
>PVKP010002148.1:0-114932 GCA_004027715.1 Plecturocebus donacophilus | reverse complement strand
AAAGTCCTCGTGTTGTGTTTTTCAGCTCCATCAATTCACTTATATTCCTAAGTTGTCCATTCTTATTAACATTTCGTTAAATCTTCTTTCAAGGTTCTTAGTTTCTTTGCATTGAGTTAGAACGTGTTCTTTTAGCTCACAGAAGTTTCTTATTATCCACCTTCTGAAGCCTGATTCTGTCAGTGCATCACATTCAGTCTCCATCAGGCCTTGTTCTCTTTCTAATGAGGAGCTGTGATCCCCTGTAGGAGGAGAGGCATTCTGATTTCGGGTGTTCTCAGCCTTTTTGCACTGGTTTCTTCCCATTTTTGTGGATTTATCCACCTGTTGTCTTTGTAATTGCTGACTTTCAGACTGGGTCTCTGAGTGGACGTCCGGCTTGTTGGTGATGAAGTTTTTTTCTGTTTCTTAGTTTTCCTTCAGCGGACACCCCTTACCCACAGAGCTGGGCCTTCCCAGGTTCAGCTGTGTTGGCTGTGAAACTCTCAGTCCTCAGTGCTTCCAACTGCTGCTCTCCTTGTGGGGATGGGACCAGCTGAGCCCAACTAAAAGGGCACCCAGTCCCGTATACTCCGCACTGAGAAGCGCCACGCCAGGGCACCAGCAAAACAGCTGCGCCGGCCAAAACAGTCACGCTGGCGACCTGTGAGCTCCTCCGCTGGGAATCTCCCAGTCTGTGGGCAACAAAAATTCATCTGAAATTGCAGTGTCCACTTGCTCCCTGCGCTTTCACTGGGAGCTACAATCCTGAGCTGCTGCTAAGCGGCCATCTTGGATCTCTCTCCGCCCAGCGATGAAGTTTTTTCTGTTTCTTAGTTTTCCTTTGGCGGACACCCATTCTCCACAGAGCTGGACCTTCCTGGGTTCGGCTGGGCTTGCTGTGAAACTCTCAGTCCTCAGCGCTTCCAATTGCTGTTCTCCTTGTGGGGATGGGACCAGCCGAGCCCGTCCCATATGCTCCACACACCAAGAAGCTCCGCATGGAGAAGCGCTGCATCAAGAAGCACCGCGCTGGGGCACCGGCATAACAGCCGCGCCAGCCAAAAGAGTCGCGCTGGTGACCCGTGGGGCTCCTCTGCCGGGAATCTCCCGTTCTGTGGGCAACAAAAATTTGTCTGAAAGTGCGGTGTCCAGTTGCTCTCTGCACTTTCACTGGGAGCTACAATCCTGAGCTGCTGCTAATTGGCCATCTTGGATCTCTCTCGGTATTTCTATTTTTAAAGGCTTTTGGTTGGGTTTAGAGATAAAGAAACAGGCGCAAAGCATAAATAACAATGATTAGCACAAGGTTGGTGTGTAATAGCTGCTGAAGGAATAAACGTTACCAGAGCCCAATTTGAAGAATTCTGCCCCCTTCCAGTCTCTCATGGGTGTGTGCTGATATACATTTCATCACTTCCATTATCAATCCTCACCCCCTTTCTTTTGAATCAATGACTTTAGGAAATGCCACTCTTTTTTTTCTTTTCTTTTCTTTTTTCTTTTTTATAGTTTTATCCCTATAGCTTTATTTCTAGGAAAGCATTTTTTTTTTAATTTACTTATTATACTTTAAGTTCTGGGGTACATGTACAGGTCGTGCAGTTTTGTTACATAGGTATACACATGCCTTAGTGGTGGTTTGCTTCATCCATCGCCCCATCATCTATATTAGGTATTTCTCTGAATGCTATCCCTCCCTAGCCCCCTACCCCCAGGCCCCAGTGTGTGATGTTCCCCTCCCTGTGTCCGTGTGTTCTCATTGTTTAACACCCACTTATGAGTGAGAACATGCAGTGTTTCATTTTCTGTTCTTGTGTCAGTTTGCTGAAAATGATGCTTTCCAGTTTCATCCATGTCTCTAAACATTTTTAAATTAAAAACTGGTTGTGCAAAGCCCCAGCATCCTAGGACAGTCCTCCAAGTACACAGCTCCTCTGGTTTCTCAGTACAAAACATGGATTGAACATAACAGTAGTTCAAAAATTCCTGCAATTACTCTGTCTTCTGCCAGATTGATTCTTGAGCCTATGTGATTTTATGTGAGGACGTTGCTGCCAAAACTCTGCTATCTCTTTCTCCAGTAGGGTAACATGTAATCCATGATGGTTTATGGATGGGAGTCTGCCTCTTCTTTGCCTTCTGAGTGCCATGTACATTTTTACAGAGGCCTGATGGTTTTAGTGGTTACTGCAATGAGGGGCACCAGGTACACTGAGCAGGCTGGTGGAGGAGCTGTTTGCAGGCTGTGAGCTATTTGGCACCCTCTATATCACACAGCCCAGGGAGAGGCACCCTGAACACAGGACTAGGTCTTCCCACCATTCCAAATAGAAGCACATGGGCACTTTATATGGTGGCGTTGATTTTCAACAAGTATCTGGTTTCAGAAGGGTATTGAAAAGGTAAATGAGTGCAAGGATTCACTCCAGCCAGATGAAATCAGAAGTAGAAAGGTCACTAGTCCTCTATTTTTTTTTTTTTAAGTTGTACATGTTGTGAAACCAATGCTATTTGAAAGCACTGGTTTTGTAAAAAGAAACATCAGATAAATTAATAAACTGTTGTATGTGCATATAATGAAAGATTATTCAGCCTTAAGAAAGAAGAAAGTCCTGCCATTTACAACAATCTGGATGAACCTAGAGGACATAATGGTAATTGAAATAAACCAGTCAGAAGGACAAATGTTGCATGATTCCACATATATGAGATATCTAAAATAGTTAAACTCAGGAGCAGAGAATAGAATGGTGTTTGCTAGGGATTGGGGAGAGCATGGGAATGGGAATTATTACTGTATGTGTATAAAGTTTTAGTTTTGCAAGATTAGTAACTTCTAGATGTGTGTACAACCCAGTGCCTATAGTTAGCAATACCGAATTGTGCACTTAAAAATGTTAAGAGGATAGATTGCATGCTAAGTATTCTTATGCGCACATGCACACACACATACATGCACATAAGAACATCAATAAATTTTTGGAGATGATGGATGAGTTTAGTACCTTGATTGTGGTGATATCACAGGTGTATACATATGTCAAAACTCATTAAAATTTATACATTAAATATGTACTGTTACATATATAATTTGTATCTTTATAAAGCAAATATATATCATACATAATATATAATAATATAAATATATGTACATATATGTGATATGGGCCTAAAAAAGAAATAAGAAAGAAAACTTCAGACTCTAAGTAGAGTCAATGAAAACACAATTTCCTTAGCACTCATGCCTCCCCACCCAGAGGAAACTGTGGTTTGAATGTAAGTGTATATTTTTTGGAGTTTCTTCTGTGACTGTGTGTGCATATGTTCCTGTGTGTGTCCTAGATGGGATCTTACTGCTGTGTGTCTTCTTTTTCTTGCTCACTGACATGCCTTTCCATGCAGATCCCTCTGAATCTGCCTTAGTTTTGTTCACTGCTGCATAGCCTTTCATGGTGTGGATGCTGGAAACCATTTAGCAGCTCCCATGTGAGGGGCTTTTTGTCTTTCCAGACCAGTGGTCTACAAATTGAGCTCTGAGGAGTCTTCAGGAGACATCAGAGGGGATTCATGGGACCCCAAAAGGAAGACAAGAAAATTCATAGCCTGTGGTGCCTCAGACCCTTAAGTGGCAATAATCAAAGCAACTTTTCTTTTATTGTTTTCTTTACTGAGTTTCCACAAAATTGTGTTTGGTAAAAAGCATTTTGGGACTAAATACCTTTTTACACGAGTGATCTAGTCTAGCATTCTCACTTTAAAGTTATTTCAGTGCAGGCTCAGAAAGGAGAGGTGACTTCCCTAGGATCAGACAGACAGTCCATGATGGAGTTGGTCTCAAACCCAGGTCTGGGGCTCCATTTCAGTGTCTTTGATGCTCAACCCTCAGGCTCATCCTATTTTTCTTCCACGATGGTTCATATCAATCACCGATTAGAATAGATTATCTGGTCCCAATCCTGAATTGAGGCAGAAATATTATTATTACCAACCCACAGGGCACCTAACACATTAATGGCTTGCCTAACACTGGATAGTCTAGTTGGAGGTGAGGTTGATGCCATCACAAAGTCCAGCAAGGGGTCAAACTCAGTGCCTCTGTCAGACTGGGATGGGGGTCTAGCTGGCCTATAGCTTAGGTGTAGACTGCTATTTCTTTCATTTCATTCATTGAGCACCTACATTTTATGGATACTATATTTCCATGGACATCATTCTATTTAAAATCATAAATTCCTTATGAGATATGGATCATTCCTACTCTAGAAAATGAGGCATAGAAAAGCAGGATGACTAGTTGGAAGTTTACTGAAAGCTTGAACCAATGACCTTCTTTAAAATCAGCCCCCTTTTTTCCTAGCTCAACAGCTTCTTCCTGGACTTGGTAAAAACAGTGCCTGTGTGGCTGTGTCTGTGTGGCTGCCTTCTGTTCACAGGTCACCCCTTTCCTAGCATCTGCATTAAGAAAGGATCCTGGAGACCAGGTCTTGTTGCACACACCTTGCTTTATCCCTCTTCACACTTGTCTCCAGGCTACACCAGGAGCTGTGTCATCCCAGGGCTGCCAAGAGCTGCCTTTTCCTTCTCTGACTTCCCTCTGATTTTTTTTCTGTTTTAGAGCCCACTGGGCAGGACTAATATGCAGTAAAACTGATTTGTGCACTTTTCAGCCCTGGCTGAGAACAACAGCCATATACATTATTTGGGAGGTATTTAATGGATGATTTATAAGATGTTCAAGATAAATTTTGAGAGATACATGGGGAGCGCTGAGGTGCAACATTCTTGAGGAACCGAGAACATTAAGTGCTTGACTGGCTGAGATGATTTAGAGGGCCACCCGGGGCAGCCGTCCAGTCATTCCGATGTTGTTCCAGCCACATGGTGGGCTGTGGCTTCTCTCCCAATGGCTGCAGCCCACAACTCAGGTCTGGGATAGAGATTGGCTGGGCAGCAGATCTCAATGGAAACTTGTGCTTCATCCATGACCAAGGCCTGAGGGCTTTCCTTCCACACCCTCTTAGGGATGCAGCTTGAATTCTCTAGAACAAAGCACGGCATTCAGAGGGTGAGATATGTCCTGGGGAATAGTCTCTAGCCTGATCTTGCTCTTTTTCAGAGCAGTTTGGTGTAACAGTTCAGTGAAATTCAAAAACAAACCCTGAATGGGAGCCTGGCCTGTTCTAGACAGTTAGATCTGGGGTAATAGAGATGAGGAAGTCAACAGGCCCCCCCCCGATTCAGAAAACTCTTTGCTTTTCCTCTCTTGATATTTTCCAAAGCAACGATATCTGCTCTAAGAGAAAATATAAAATTAGAACTGTTTAGAAAAAGCCATCTCTCTGATGACTGATTCCTAACACAGTAAAGACATTGAGATGTCATTCGTCCAAAAGGTTCTATCCTTCCCATATTTACTTAGTATGCACACAGTCCCTCTTGCTCATGGTCTTGGACACTCATGGTCTCAGGGGGACTCATGGTACCTTGTAGCTTACTCTTGGCAAAACTATAACATAGCTAAATGACTCCATGCCACCCCTCTCTAAAGATCTCCTTCCTTTCTTTCCTCTCCCATATCACCCTCCTCCCCCAAACAAACAAGATTCACCGACCCTACACCATCTGTGGAGCCATTGCAAAGCTCCTGCTGCTGTAGCATTTTCAAACTGTCATTTGCATCCAGACTTTCAAGGACAAAAATAGCTCTGAGACCGAAACAAACAACTTCCCTAGTGGTGGAATTTCTCTCAGTGACAGAAACTGATACTTGAGAGAAGAAACGAGGAGACGTTCCTCCCTGGCCTTGCCACATCCTTCCCCATGGATGGGCACCTGTCAGTCTTTTCTTTATGTTTAGCAATGGGATCTTGCTATGTTGCCCAGGCTGGAGTGCAGTGGCTGCTCACAGGCATGATCCCACTACTGATGAGCACAGGAATTTTAACCTGCTGTGTTTTCTACCAGGGCCAGTTCATCCCTCCTTAGGCAACCTGGTGGTCCCCTGCCAGAGCCTTCTCGTTCTCCCCAGCTGGCCCTCCCAGACCACTGGGATGGGTGAAAGAAAGAACCATGGGTGTTTGCTCTCAGGAGGTGCATTCACAATCTTTTTAGGGGTGTGATTCCTGGCATATCCAAACCTTTGATTCTAGGGGCCAATCAGAAAACTAAAGTTGTTAGCCTCACTCAAAGAAACCTGGCTATTGCAAATAGAAATACGAATTTACCCAAAGGATGGAATGGGGAGAAAGTTGTTAAGGATAGAAAAACAAAGATATTGGGCCCATTTGCAAACATTCAGAAGCAAAGGAGGTTAGCTCCTGTGCCAGGTGACAGGTTTACCCATCTACATTCCTGCAGCTTTTTACGGTTGAGAAATTCGAGGGCCAGAGAAGTTAAGTGGCTGGGGAAGGCCACCCCACTAGTCAGTGGCAGGTTCCAGATTTGTACCCACTTTACTCGTTATTAAAGCCCAGGCTTTAATAATAATAATAATAATAATAATCATCATCATCATCATCATCATCATCTCTGGAGTGAGGCATCTCTGTGGGGAAAAGGGTGCCTGCTGGCACACCCCCTCAGGGCCATGTTTGTGGCATCCTGAAAGCGCCACGTGTGTGCACGGGGCTGGCCTCCCTGGTCCTCAGCCCCTGCTTTCCACTGTAGTGTCACTTTGTCTACCCCCAACCCTGCAGCTCTCGTCAGTGAAAAAAGGATGCAAGCTAATTAGCCACATTCCTGTTTCATGAAGGGTGAGAGAGAGATCCAGCAAGAACTTCCTCTTTTTGAATAATGGCTGCACTGTGGCTTCTCTGCACTCAGCAGCTCCAAGGTCAGAATACACTTCAGACATCATCAATATCCTCAGCAAACTGTTCCCAACCACGGCCAAGGCACTGTGATAGGCCGGGGGAGAGAGAGGAATGTCACATGCTCTTGAGAAGTTAATTTAATTCAATTTAATTGGAGTTTGCTGAGGTCTATGTGTGCTGGATATCATGAAAGGTGATGAGAAGATTAAGATAGAGGCGAGACTGAAGGGTCTTATTGTCTAGTAGGAGAAGTAGGCTATGCTGATGAAAACGCTATTAAAATACGAGATAGCATATGACTAGAGTCCATATAAGTAGGGATTGAAACATGAAGAAGTCAAATACTAGACGTGTTCTCATAAGACCTGTATTCAACTCAGCCCTTCACCAAGCTGTGCAGTCTTAAGCAAGTCACTTAACCTCCCTAAATCTCACTTTTCTGAACCATAAAGAAAATAATTATAACCTGAGGTTGGCCTGAGACATAAATAAAAGATAAGATAAATTTAAAATTATTCCATTTTATATCTGACCTCTAGGTACAGATAAAATTTAGACAATTATATATCAGGGTCTCAACACACTGCATTTTTTTTTAATGGTTTAAAACAACAACCACTTATTTAGGTCACAGTTTTGTGAGTTGGCAATTTGGACAGGGCTCAGATGGGCAGCTCTTCTGCTGATTTTGCCTGAACTCTGCGAGATCTCTATCTGTGTCTGTGGTCACCAGTGGGTTGACTTACAGTCAGACAATCTAGAATCTAGAATGGCCATATGTGCATGTCTGGTGGTCAGCAGTCTGTGAACTGATGTTTCTGATATTTCGCCTGTCATCCAACAGGCTAGATCAGGCTTGTTTACATATGTAGTTGAGTTTGGATCTAGCAGATTAAAACCTAGGAAAGCCCAGCTAAATTGGCAACAGATGCTTGGGTACTTTAAAGAGAGGATAAAAAGTAACTCATCAACTTCTGTCTTCCACCACTACAAGGATGGGAGAGATCCATGTGGGTCAGTGTAACCAATGGTCAGGGAAGCCTTCCTGGAGGAGGGAGATTTTGAACTGGGGCTGGGAAGTTGATCAGGATTTAGGGCTGTGTAGAATGAAGGGTGCTCCAAGGATCTTGGCCGGCTATTAAGGGAGGAAACTTTCTTAATAATAATTGACAGGGAAGGAAACCAGGTCTAGAGTAAAGAAGCTTTTCCCTTGTCACACTGCAGTCTCCATGCCTGGCCATTAGCAGGTGCTTGCCCCAAAACTTCTCCCCCATTAAAGGGAAGGATGAGGGGGAAGGAAGAGTCTGAGAGAGTGAATATAAGGTTTATTTTGGAATAATTTTAGATATACAGAGAAGTTGCAAGATAATACAGAAAATTTCCATATGTACTTCACCAAACTTCCCTTAGTGTGAATACCTTAACTCTTGTATGCTTGTCAAAAGTAAGCAATTAACACTGGCACAATATTATTAACTAAACTACTCACTGTATTCAGATTTCACTAGTTTTCTCCACTGATGTCCTTTTTCTATTTGAGGATCTAGTTCAGGATATCACACTGTATTTAATCACCATGTCTCCTTGTTTCTCTCCAGATCTGTGACAGTTTCTTGTTCTTTGCTGTCTAAAGTATCCGGGTCATGAAAGAGTATTGGCACTTTGAAGAATGTGTTTCAGTTTGCTTTGTCCAGTGTTTTCTCATAATTACACTGGGTTTACAAACTTCAGAAAAAAACACCCCAAGGTGATGCGTCCTTCTAGTTCCTTCTTAGCAGGGGGTACATGAGCCACAAAACTTTCATTGATGATGCTGATCCTGATCATCTACTGAAGGTGGTGTCTGCTAGATTTCTTTCCTATAGAGTTACTGTTTTTTCTTTTCTGTACTTCATTCTTTGGAAGAAAACTACTAGGTCCAGCCCACAGTTAAGGGGAAAGGAATGAAGTTGGGACCGATAGAGTGTTTTTTAATATTGTATTTTGAGATAACTGTGGATGTGCATTCAATTGTGAGAAATAATCCAGTGTGCCCGTCACTACTTTTTCCACAGCAGTAATGTCTCACATCATCATAGTATGATTTCATAACCAGGAAATTTCCACTGATAGAATTCATATTTACCCATTTTATTCATATTTACCCATTTTATATGCTCGTGTGTGTGTGTGGTGGAGGGAGGAATTTAGTCCTATGCAGTTTTATCCCTGAGTAGATTTGTGTGACCAGCACCGCAGTCAAGATACAGAACAGTTCCATCATGTCAAGAATCCCTGGTATCGCCTTTTTATGGCCAAGCAACCTCCCTATGTCCACCCACAATGCCTGGCCATCACTGATCTGTTTTCCGTTTTCATAACATTGTCATCTCTAGAATGTCATAGAAATAGAATCACATAGTTGGTAACCTTTTGGTATTGGTTTTCTTTTCACTTGTCACAATTCCCTCGAGATCCATCCACGCTATTACCTGTATCCGTAGCTAATTCCTGGTCATGGCTGAGTCCTACTCTGTGGTAAGCAGGTGCCACCAATTGTTTACCCACTCGCCCAGTGAAGAACATTTGGGTCACTTCCAGTTGTTGACTATTACAAATAAAGCCACGATGAACATTCATGTGCAGGTTTTGGTGTAAACAACATTTTTGCTTCCCTGGGATAAATGCTTATGCAAGATTGATTTTGAACAGAGTCCAGGGCATTCATGCTTTCGCTCTCTCCTTCTTGATGCCCAGTTTGATCCTGGGCTGGTGTCTTGCTACAGCACCTCCACTGCCCCTCCCTGAGCCTACTGAGCAAAACAGTGAGGCAGTGCAGTTGCCTTTCACATTGGTGCAAAGGGGCTTGGTCTTTCCTCCTTGGTGGGGTCTCATGGGCTGGGCTGATGAGGAAGGGAAGCAAAAGCCCTGATTTTGCAAAGGAGTGAACTCAGGAGTGAACTTCTACCAAAGGTGCCCTCGGGTTCCCCCTGCCCTTTGGCTTGCTTGTGGCAATACCATGGGGAATGTACCATCTGGCAAAGCTCAGGGAAGCTGCAAGAACCAGAAGTCAGGCCTTTTGGGGTGAGCTCTGTGAACTGGGGTAACTCACCTTGCCTAAATGTTCATTAGCTTTTCATTTACATGTGGTGCAGTGAACTGAGACACTCTCACTCCCCTTCTTTTGGAGTAGAGATTTAAGTGTCAGATGTACTCTAACAGGGATCATCACCACTAGAAGGCCAAAATACATCTATTCACAACTGTTATGGTGACCCTTGCAATGAGAAATCCTCTGCTCCATAGTGCAATGATATTAGGGTTATAGTTTCACAGGGAGCCAGTCAAAAGCCCCATTAGTTGGAACAATATGCGTCCCTTTTGTGAGACCGTGCTGTGTTATCACCATAAAAGAATGCTTTCTTTGATGAAGTGTCTTGACTTTTGGGGCAATTGGTGAGAAAATTAGGCGCTGCTCTTGCCAGCAGAGAGTCTGAGCAGAACTGGGCCATCCAACCTTCCCCTCGTTCTTGAGACCAGAGTCCTCCTCCTGGGAGCCAGGCCTGCACAGGGCAAGTCTCACTGGAGTTTGTGAGACAGGTGGAGAGGACAAGCCAGAGTGCCTCATTCTTCCCTGAGCTGGAGTGGAGGGTCTGGGATACGAACTGGTGGCTGCCAAGGGATGATGGGGTTGAATGAAGAGGAAGAGAGGCAGGGGGTCAATATGTGAGGTGAAGGACTGGCCTTGGACCCTTCCTCACATGTGTGTCTTGGAATGGGCCTGCTCACCATCACTGACCTTGGTGGGTTTGTGGTCTGGAGACTGAGGCTCTGGTCTTAGAGGGTGAGTCTCTGTGAGAGACTGTGTTACAGGGCCACTGCCACTCACCTCTTCCCAAGGCACAGAGTCCATTTTCGGGCAAAACCTTTGCTTACCCTGTACCTGACCCCTTCTCCATGGGTTAGCCAGGGACACTGTGAGACAGATCCCATGGGGCACTGCCATCCTTAGATTTCATTTAAAATGAGGGGCTGCCAGAATGAAGATTTTATCTATATACAGGTCTCCAGAATAAGACGTGCTCACTGCAGGAGGTACCCAAGGTAATCCATTGTGGTGCATAAAAACAATGGAACTTCTCTCCATATTATTATAAGCTTTGTTTTAAAAAATTATGTTTGTGATTTTCTAATTTTCAGGTCAATAAAATTATAGTTTTATAAATAAATAAATGCTCATATACTAAAAAAAAAAATGAGGGATTATATCAGTGTGGTCCCCAAGCCTGCATGGTCACTAAGATATTGAGAGATTCGAAAAAAATGTCAAATTCTGGGGCTGACTTTAGAGGTCCTGAAGAATTTCCAGGGGGAGACTGGAATCTGCATGTTTTATCGACTTTTCAAATGATTTAATGAATAACCAGTTTTGGGGGCGACTGTATAAGGTGATCTCTAAGGGGTGGAGGATGTGGAAAGACAAAGGTGGAAGCGGGCCATTATTTATCTTTACACTCAGTATCTTCATATCATGACATTCCAAAGCTTTCTGCATGTTCTTGTTCCCATAATCTTCCCCTTTCAGGCACGGAAGTAAGAAAAATGCTAGACAATTTGCAATGCTTTTGAGAAAAGGTGAAGCCCAAGTGGACAATTTCTTCTAAATTTCTTTCTTCTTAGAAATATTCAGAAATTATTCACCTGACAAAAAGGTCAGCCAGAAAGAACAGTTCACCACAAATCTAGGTTTACTGGGAGAAGCAAACAATGGAGATTCTTATTGCTTCACAGCTACTTTTTGAAAGAAACTTCTCTGCTCACTCTCCACTAATCGCCCACTAAAACGATACCAGCTGGCAGCCTTGGTCTGTGGTAGTCTGACTTCCTCCCCCACCGCTGCCCTGAAACATCTCTGCCTCACATCTCCAGAATGGTGCTCTCTGTTAGATTCAAAGGCTTTTCCACAATTCTCATGCTGGCTACCTTGACTCACCCCACACAACTCTCCTGTATGTTACAGAATGGATTGCTCCCTCATGCTTTCTCCATGAAGCCATTTTTTCCCATGGATTTTTTGTTATCTTTGGACATTTTTTGTGGTCTCTTTTTCTTGGCGTATCTTTTTCTGGTCTTTCCCAGGTTGGTCTCCTCGGTCTCTTTTACTGGAATGCCGCATGCTCTATACCCCCATCCCGTGTGATCTGATTCGCCTCTCCCCACCCTGACCCACCCACTGCCAGAGTTCCTCATATCACTTGTACCTGGTGACTTCTTAATCTCAAGCCCAGGTGTCTTTTCCTAAATCTCCACTTTGAATTCTACACATCCCAAACTACAGACATCTTCCTCCCCACACACACTCTGCCCACTTTGTTAGTTTGGTGAATGGCATTACACGCAGTTGGTCAAGCTGAAAGTCCAGATGTCATCATCTCTACTTTGGAAGCCTATTCCTTCTTTATTCCATGCTTACTTCTCTCTTATCCTCTCTTTCCTGGTTGATAGCAATGCCTCCTAAATGGCTTTCATTTTACCCTTCTGTGCAATTTACAAAGCGATCTTTATACAGCACAGATTTCACCATGTTTTCGGCCAATTTAAAACATTTGCCAAATTCCATTGTCTTTTACCATTGATAGCACCAGCTCCTCGAAACTGTTTGCTGTCTTTCTCTGCCTGGCCCCTCCAGTTTCTCCTGCCTTCCTGCACCATCTAACAGCCCTTGTCACAAGCCTTCTGTGCTCCAGCCACACTGGGCTTTCAGAGATCCCTAAACATGCCCCATGTTTCCCGGATAAGGCCAGCCTCTGTGCTTGGAATGCCCTGTCTTAGAATGTCTTCTCTGCCTGTGTAAATCCTACCCATCTTTCAAAACCTGTTTTATAGACAGAATGTTTTGTTTCCTCTGAAATTCCTGTGTTGAAGTCCTAACACCCCATGTGGTGCTATTTGGAGATGGGGCCTTTGGGAGCTTATTGGGTTTAGATGAGGTCACCAGGGTGGGCCCTGATCTAATGGGATTAGTGCCCTTACATAAAGAGACATCAGAGAGCTTGCTGTCCCTTTTTCATGCTGTCATGTGAAAATACAGCAGGAAGGTGGCCATCTGCAAGCCAGGGACAGAGCCCTCCCTAGAATCCAAGCTTGCTAGCAACCTCATCTCAGACTTTGGGCTCCAGAGTTGTAAGAAAATAACATTTTTATCATTTAAGCACGTCTATGGTATTTTGTTATAGAGCCCAAGCTGACTACAACAGTCCAGTTCTCATATTCTTTGTGAAGCATTTTTGGAGGCTCTGGACAGAATTGACCTCTGCCTCCACATCATTTTGTTCATGGTGCTAATGGAGCAGTCAGCATATTTTATTATGATTCCAACATCTGCCTCCTTCACTACTGCCAATGAGAAGCAGGGAGTGTGTTGAGTTCATTTTTCTATTCCTAATAGCACAGTAGTAATTGGCACATAGAAACTTTAAGAATGCTTATAGAAAAAATGACACCTTATGCTTCCACTAAGAGATAAGAATAATAGTAATCATGAAAACCATATGAACTAGCATTTATTCATTTATTTATTTATTTATTTATTTATTTTTGAGATGGAGTTTCACTCGTGTTGCCCAGGCTGGAGTAAAAGGGCACGATCTCAGCTCACTGCAGCCTCTGCCTCCTGGGTTCAAGGGATTCTCCTGCCTGAGCCTCCCGAGTTGCTGGGATTACAGGCATGAGCCACCATGCCCAGATTATTCTGTATTTTTGGTAGAGACGGAGTTTCACCATGTTGGCCAGACTGTGACCAACCCATGCCAGCCTCCCAAAGTGCTAGGATTACAGGTGTGAGCCACTGCACCCACCACGAACTGGCATTTATTGAAGGCTACTATGTTCCTGGCACTTAAAATACATATTTAGATCTCATATTGGCTCTATGAAATGAGAATTGTGGGTATTATTGTCCCCATTTGATAGAAGAAAAACTGAGGCACAGAAAGGCTCAATAATTTTTCCTAAGTGTCTTCGCTTATATATGCAGGAGTCATGTGTGAAGTCCCAACAGTCTGACTTCATTCCTCACTTCTCTAGCCTGGAGCTGAAAGCTGATTCTTTCCTAAGCAGAGATTGATGAGGAGGGAGAGGGGCTGGGGCCTTCAGGGAAGGAGCAGAAGTGTAGAGAGAAGCTGGGATCTAGAATCAAAGCATCTGCCCTTTGCAGTTGGGCTGGACTGTGCCAGTGTCGCAACTGCAGTTTCCTTATCTCTGGCTGGGGAATTGAAGAAGAGAATAACCGAGACAGAGAGATTGTCCTGACAAGTCAGCACCGGCTTGACAGTTCCAGTCTTCACCATCACCTCAGTCAAATCTCCAAGTGAGAGAAAGGGAGAAAGAAAAAGAAAATCACTCTAGGTTTAAGGAGTATTTCCTTTAAAGCATGTAGTCAAATGGCCCCACCACCAGACAGGCGGATCACATACAGATGATTTAGCTGCCATATCACTGAGTTCATGGAGTGAGGAATTCCCATTCTCATCTCCAAGAGGACTGGAACTAAATAAAGTTGAACTGACACCTGACAGAACAGTGCTCTGCAATCTATTTGCATTCCTATTTAAAGGTGCATAGCCTTATTTTAAATTAGCTTTCTAGAGTTTGGATAAGACATTCCAGGCTATCAAAATATAAATTTTCTTGCACTGTATAAAGCCTCCTTTCCTTAGAAAGTTTCAAAATATTTCTGTACCACATGGTTCTCTGTCTATTGGGAACTGTAAGGCTCAGAATAATAGTAATAATAATTACTGTTCTTTCTTTATTTTTATTTTATTTTTTTATTTTTATTTTTTGAGACAGAGTCTTACTCTGTCACCCAGGCTGGAGTGCAGTGGCATGAACTCGGTTCACTGCAACCTCTGCCTCCCGGGGTCAAGTGATTCTTCTGCCTCAGCCTACTGAGTAGCTGGGATTACAGGTGTGGGCCACCATGACTGGCTAATTTTTATATTTTTAGTAGAGATGGGGTTTTATCATGTTGTCAGGCTGGTCTCAAACTCCTGACCTTGTGATCCACCCGCCTCGGCCTCCCTAAGGGCTGGGATTACAGGCTTGAGCCACCGCACCTGACTATATATATATATATATATTTAATATAGAGACAGGGTCTCACTGTATCACTCAGATTGGATTGCAGTAGCATGATTTTAGTTCACTGAAGCTTTTAACTCCTGGACTCAAGTAATCGTCCCACCTCAGCCTCCCAAGTAACTGGGACTACTTGCATGCGCCACTATGCCTGGCTAATTTTTAAATTTTTGCTTGTAGAGATGAGATCTTATTGTCCAGGCTGATCTTGAACTTCTGGCCATAAGTGATCCTTCCCCACCGTGGCCTCCCAAAGTACTGGGATTATAGGCGTAGGGCATCATGTAGCATAATAGTTACTATTGTTTCTGCCAAGTACTTTCTTGTATTATCTCATTGAAATATCACCCAATATGGGGCAAGTAGCAACGTTATCCTAAGTTTACAAATGAGAAGACTGAGGCTCAGAGTGGTTAAGTCACTTGCTCAAAGTCACACAGCTAGGGAGGAAGATAAA
This sequence comes from Plecturocebus donacophilus, assembly GCA_004027715.1. Lineage (NCBI taxonomy): Eukaryota > Metazoa > Chordata > Mammalia > Primates > Pitheciidae > Plecturocebus > Plecturocebus donacophilus. The sequence continues at coordinate 99,563 of PVKP010002148.1, read as the reverse complement.
TGAGTATGTTTGCATTCTGGCCAATCTATAACTGATGGAACTATAATCTTCTACTTCAGCATTAAGTAACACGGGCTACCCAAGCTCTGAACTCTGGAATTTAGGACACCTACCCCTCTGCTCAGGGTTTCTTTGACAGGACCCAATTTGGGCTGGAAGGCGTAGTTTGTGGGTGATTTGGGTGGGAGATAGCTGCTTAGCGTGTGTGACCTTGAAATAGTTCATATCCAACCCATGCCTCAGTTTTCTCATGTATAGTAAGGGTGACAAGTCTCACCCACTAAGTTCTGACACATCTAGCAGGACCACAGAATAAAAGGGTTTAAGAAATTTCAGGCTGGGTGAGGTGGCTTATGTCTATAATCCTCGCACAGTTTGGGAGGCTGAGGTGGGATGATTGTTTGAACCTAGGAGTTTAAGGCTGCAGTGAACTATGATTGCACCACTGCACTCCAGCATGGGTGACAGAACGAGATCCTGTCTTTTAAGAGGAAAGAAAGGCAAAACTCTCACTGTAAGTGTACAACACATGGTCAGGCCCAATGAGAGCATTGGCCAATGCATGTCTTGGAGGAGTGTTGGTTGGTGCAGGCAGGAACCCTGGCTCCACAGCCTGCCTGAGCTCACCTACAGCCTGGCTCCTGGTCACCTGGCTCTCCAGAGCTGCTCACCTCCTCTGTCTCCATCTCAGTATCCACTTGGGGTGGTGGGTGAGGGATGGCAGAGGAAACCTGATACCGTGTTTATTGCCTTTATGCTCCTGGCCGGTCGGGATTCCTTCCCAACCTGGAGTCTTAATCACGCAGAGCAATTACACGAAAACAGAACAACAAATCGGGATCGATACAGACTCGACTGTCGACTGGAAGAAACAAAATTTATGACTTGGCTGGATTATGCTTACCAGCCAAGAATAGCGGTAATTCCAAGCAACCCCAATGACCAAGATCAATCATGGCATTTTATTACTTTGCTAAACCCTGCTAGCTCCCTACCCCGCAACCCCCATCTAGTTAGAACCCAATCTCCAAAGAAAATATTGCACTTGTTATCAAATTTTAGAAAGAGAATTTATGGCAAAGGCAGATTGATTTAAAGCCTTCTTCTAAAGGGGAGCAAAGGGAGGTGGAAAGGTAAATTTTGCTTCGTCTTTTAGATTGGTTCTTTTGCTTATCTCTCCGTTTTATGACATAATCTGTTGTAGCATTACCCAGGGTCCTCTGGGCTGAAGCTTCTTGCCTGGCATTAGATAAGGGGGAGATATTGTCTGGGTGTAAAGTTTAAAGCCCGTGGCAAGGGCTCATTTTTCTCATTTCAGGCAAGGGAGAAAGGATATAAAATGAAAAGCAAGCAATCAATAAAGAAGAAAGATAGAGATCTTCCCCCAAAAAGGAAAAAAAGAAATCCTCACCTCACTGACGACTCCTCTAACTAAGACTTTAACAGGCGGATAATGAGCTCACAGATCCTCTGGTCGGAGCAGGGCTGGAGAGCAGACCCCTAATGCCATCATAATCCATGCCCCCCTCCTCTTGCATCTCACAATAATGGGATGCAACTCCCATTGTGAGCTTTTGGATGTTTTTGTAGACAAACAGCCTTCCTTATTCCTGTCAGTCAACCTTTAAAGTAAGAGCCAGAATGGTTAATTACTTATCTGGCAACCAAGATAGGGAATTGTGGTGGTTAGTTCAAATTAAGTAATAAATGCTGCAATCCTACCTGCTTATGTGGAGGTATCTACCCCCCATGGCTCATGAGAGAATGAAAGGAAAGGTAAAGGTATTCTTTAGTTAACCCTGGAGATTATGATAGACTAGTCTGATTTAATGGCTCTACAGTCATTCCGTTGTTAGAAAATCAATATTTTCCTAAGAAAGTGTATGAACTGCCATAAATACACTCTCGGTTATATGAACCTTGGCTACAGAACTTGCATACTGCAGAGACTGTAATGAGTGGTGAGGAAGCAGCCTCCCAAAGCAGCAGGAAAACGGAGCACCCATAAAGAAGCCCAAGGGCCTCTCTATGGGCTCAGCACCTCGGAGACCCAGAGAATCTCTCCTGCGACAATTGGGGAGAGACGAGTACTCTGTGGTTGGTTTTCACTGAGGAGTTCCTCTGGGTCACTCATTTCAGAAAAATAGGGGGCATAGTAGATAGGGAACATACCCTCAGGGCCGGACACAATGCTTTCAAGAGGGATAGAGGGGAAAGAACCCCAAGAGAAAGGCAAACGATGCCATGGGATGAACGCAGGAGTAGCAGTTGGAACACTGAGTTTGAATCCTTCTCTACCACTTTCCTGGGTGACTGCAAGCCAGTCATACACCCCAGCTTTACAGAGGAGGAAACTGAGGCTGAGAGGAGTTTATCACAGTGAATACATGGAGCTACCATGAGTTTGAAAGAAGGTACATGTTGGACATTGCTGTTTATTTCGGTTATGTTCCCGCCTTCTATGTTCAGGAATTTTACGTCTTATTGAGCCTTAGTGGAAGTTGGAGCCCTCTTTCTGCTACAGAATCTGAAAATGCATTTATTTCCCAGCCTCCTTCACAGAAAGGGCATTTTGGCATTTTCCAGCTTCTTTCACAGGTAGGACACTTCTTTCACAGGTAGGACACTGTAACAAATGCAGCTGTGGTCAAACACACCTGCCCCAGATTGGAATCAGCTGCTAGTGAGGTAAAGCAGCAATGATGGTGGGGAGTCCTCTGGCAGTGATAATGGTTGTGGAGACCTCTGGATTCTGGGTGCAGCTGTGGCTGACCACTGTCCAATGGCCGTAGCATGGGCAATGCTAGCTGTGGAGTCTGGGGTTCAGTGTGGGAGCATGTTACCTTATCAGACTATCTATAGATAGATTCTAAATGTTCTATCTGCCTGTGCAGGATTAGGGGTTTTGTGCACATTGTCATACTTAATTTTATTACAAAGTGGACCCCTTCATCAGAGGGGATGTTTAGAGGTTTGTTATGAAACATGAGATGCTCTGCAAAGCCTCAGACGGTGGAGCTGACAAATGCACTGTGTGCAGGGAAGGCAAGGAAACACTCCAAATACATCTGAAATACATCCATCTGGAATCACTGTCTCCTGCAGGATAGAGGGATCCAGTGTGAACATTTTACCACTAAGGGACCATGTGGTCTGTTAGAGAGATGGCAGCATATCAGGGGCACAGTATCAATAATCCCTATTGCTGACAGATCAGACATTCAGAAGAGCAGTAACTATCAGGCTTGGTGACATGGAACCCATGCTGCTCAGCCCATACATGCATCGCCTCCACCTCTGCTCTGTGACTGCTCCATGCACAGGTCCATTGTGCAAGAAATGGCTGAGACAGGGGTTGAAGCACTGCCATGGGATGCATCCTCATGTCCACCTGCTGGTTGAGTGCATCTTCTCAGGTGAATGCTCTCTTGTCAACATACTCTGTGCCCGCTCCTGTGAGTCCACCCTACTTTATTCCCAGGCCTCTTTGTTTCCGATTGTTCAAAGTGACTCTTCCAAGGCCCCCAAGCAGCTATTCAGTCCATTGACCATTGCCTAAAAGTAGACAGATATCTTTAACTCGGGCTGTTTCACGCTCCATTCAAATGTTTATTGCTCAAAGTTCTGCCCATTGGAGGGTTTTGCATGCATCACTATCTTTCAGAACTATTCCTGAGGGGGCTGTTTTATGACAGCAGTCCCTTTTATACTTATAGAAAAATAGCAAGCTGACCCTACCATGAACCAAGCCTAGGTGTTGTATACTCTAGTCAGCTGAGGAGGCCAGAAATATGAGCTGAACAAGAGGTTCAGTGCACAGAACCTTTGGCATGGGGATCCAAACCACCCTTCATTGTAGAATGGATTGCTGCTGTGCCCCTTCAACCTTATAACTTAATGTGTCTGAAAATATCCATCTCATCTTTGGCACCTACAGTAATATAGTCATGGATATTGCATAGTCAGGTGGCTTAGTAGCATGCCAGGAGCTGCCTTTTAAATAGTGAGTAATGTTCTGCTGTAGATAGCATGGTCTTGTTCCAGAGCCCTAGGGTTCTTCACCTCAACCCTGCAATTCAGGCTTTCTAGAAATGCCACTGAGCATTCTTATCTGACACGAATATGTCTAAAAATCATGGAAGCTGATGAATCATATGGAGGAATCATTAGGGCCACTTGTACCACAACCTATTGCAAAACTCTCTTTGGCCCTGGTCACAACTCAAAACTGACAATTCTAAGTCACCATAATTCACAGCAGTATTCCTAATAGTGATATGTGCGGTCGTCAAAAATCCAAAAAAGTCTATGAAGTGCTGAGTCTTTTCCAAGTTGGTAAGAGATGCCAGATACAATAATTTATCCTTTACCTTGAGGGGAATGGCTTGACGTACTGTACCCCACTGGACCACTAAAGTCTTCAGTGATGGAGTTGGCTCCTTGATCTTTGCAGGTTTACCTCCCAATAACTGGTGCACATGTGTCTTTACAAGGTATCCAGAGATCTTACTATTTTTCACTCATTGAATCCAATTAATGTGGTTTAAGTGCATCCACCCAGATGTTCCTATTCCATGCATCCCTTTTCTGATGCTAGTGTAGGAAAATTACCAGAGCTGTGAATTCAGCCATATTTATAATTCTGTGACATTTGGAAATCAGGTTATGGGCCTGATTTTCAGCAGTCCTTTGTCTCCAGAAGATAAGGCCTTCTTTAAACACTTTCATGGTATGATGAATTTTATACAACCATAATGTATCTTATTTCACTCTGTTTATTATCAGTAGTGGGATCCTTGTCATATGACCAGCAAGTGATCTAATTTTAGAATTCCATTCTGAGAATCTCCTTCTTAATACTACTTCTGGTACCAGCGGATTTAATGTTGATTTTCCAAGAAGACCGTAAGACAAGGATACAAGTACCAATATTTTATTTGAAGGAGATGCGAACAATGCTAAGTAGAGAGGGAATGGAAAAAAGTAAACAAAAATGTGTTTTCAGGCAAATTTGCACTGCAAGCATCTGGAATATAATTTTTCCTGGGCAGTCTGTTTCCCTGCCCAAATCTCATGTCAAATTGTAATCCCCAGTGTTGGAGGTGGGGCCTGGCTGGAGGTGATTGGATGATGGGGCATATTCTTCCCTTGGTGCTATTCTTGTGATAGTGAATGAGTTATTTAAAAGTGTGTAGCACCTCCCTACTCCTCTCCACCCTGGTGCTCCTGCTCTGGCCATGGAAGACGTGCCTGCTCCCTCTACCCTCCACTAGGATTGGAAGATTGTTGAGGCCTCCCCAGAAGCAGAAGCTGCTATATTTCCTGTACTACCTGTAGAACCTTGAGCCAGTTGAACCTCTTCTCTTTATAAATTGCCCAGTCTCAGCTATTTCTTTATAGTAATGTGAGAATGGACTAATACAGCAATCTAGAAGCCAGTGTCAAATACACAATTCAAGGTTATCTTGCCTGAGAGGTAAGAGAGAAGGGATATTTATCCATCAACTTCTGTCAGTCATTGTTTGAGGGTGTCAGTGGCTAGAGTGTGACCCAGGGCATATGGGAAATTGGGCACCCATGGGACTTGCTTCACTACTGCTCAGCTATCTCTGTGCAGGACCAGGCCAATGGAGGTAGCAGTGTAAGGTGTAGGATGTGGGGCTATGTCACTGTGTGCCTAACTTTGAGGGGAAATATGTCAAAATGAGCTCTCAGGATAGCTTTATATGTAGTAGATATTCAGTAAATTAATCCAGATTATTTGAGATCTGAGGGACTTAAACAAAGCAAGGGGCTACCAGAAGTATAGCTGACAAGTAGACTAACACCATTAAAGGGCTGTCCTCTGCTGCCCAAGTGCCAGGGCAAGAGAGCCCGTGTTCCCTAGATCCGGGAGACTTCTTTGTACCAGTCCACTGCTGCTCAGAGAATCGTTTAGAAAAGAATGAGTCCATTCTCCTTTTTCTGTCTGGTGGCTTAGGTCAGGTAGTCAGTGCACAGTGGCTCCTTGGGCAGCAAAGTCTGGTTGAATTGTGAGGCCCAGAGGCCCTCATTATCTCCTCCAGTCACTTGCCTGGAAGGCTTCTATCCTAGGAAACAAACCTGGGAAATAGGAAGAGAGGAAGTGGCTGGGGAAAGAATGAGCAATTACAAATGGCAAGCACCAGCCCTAAACATGCAATTACTTTCAAACAGGCTATTTACAGCCGTCAGATAGAGCCTGCAGGGAGTGGGAAGTGTGCAGTCTGAGGCTGGACAGGGCTACTAGAGACAGAGAAGGGAGCATCAGGGCTGGCTGATTGCTGTGTGAGGCAGCAATACAGACACACAGCAGGGAGCAGGCAGTTGGGAGAGGATGGAAAGGGCAGTCAAGACCCCTTCTCTGATCTGCCCCCTCACCACTGACAGGAGGCCAGCTACTCATTGTCCTGATCAAGTCCACCAGATCTGCCCCTTCTCTGACTCCACCTTCACTGTCCTCCCCACTCACTGCCCCACTTATCTTTCTCCTGGTCCTCAGCCTAGTTTCCACTGCCATGGACAAAACTCCACGAAGTGCCCCCACCTACCCTGATAACTTACTTTCTCAACCATTGGAGCCTTGATTCCTATTGCCCTTCACTTTCCACAGATTGTTTTGTCAGTGTTATCTCTTCCCAGCTAAAATTCATTGTCTTCTTATTTTTCATTTGTGTACTCTCGTGATTTTAGTCCAGTGAACAAGATCACTGGATCACTTCTGACTTAATCACCACGTGCCTCCATTTCCTTGTTCATGAAAGGGGATTCAAAATAGTACTTTATTCTTAGGGTTGCTGTGAAGGCTATAGTAGTTGCTGCTAGTTAAGTGCTCAGCATAGTGCCTGATTTAGAGTGCAAACTCAGCCAACATGGAATGGACACACATGAGTGGCCATTGCTTGCTAGTGATCTATTCGGCGTTTCTGGGGCTCAGATAAAACCATGATGGTAAGGTCACTCTTTTACTTCTTCCACATTTTGACTCATTTAAGTTAGAATAGGAAAAATGTATATAATTATAAAATGTATTTTAGAAGAGTTTCTTGCAAGTTTTTTTGGATTGGAACTATTTAAATTAGATCTGCATAGTCAAGACCTAAAGACCTGTATTCCAATACCTGTATTGGAACTATTTAAAATCGTATATATAGTCAAGACCTGAAACCTCCTTTGTGCTGGTTAGAGAGGAATTTGAGAACTGTTATATATACCCAGTACAGATGTTTTTTTGGTCAGCCTCATTTTCAAAAGGGATTGTTCAACAGAGTCATTTATGATTATTAGAATGAAGCAGATCTTTAAAGGCATGTCTGTTAGGAGAAGCAACTGGGACCTATTTCCATGCTGGGTTAACTGTGCTGAAGATGAGGACATTTGATGATGTCATTTAGGGATGGCCTTGACAGATACTGCACCTGCTCCTATTTTAGGTATAGCTTCTGTTAGTTAGATACAGGATTGGAGCAGCTGTCCCCTTTGCCCAAGTATAAAGCAACTCTGAGCCCCTCCAGGAAAAACACTGGAGAGTTAAAATCAGAGCAGTGCTTGGATCTTAGCTCAGACTTCATGCTGCATCTCCTCTGTTGGCCTTCCAGATCCTTCTCTACCCCTCTCTTTGATCTCAGTCCAGGGACATTGACCTTTGAGGACTGTCTCAATTTGTCCTTTTGCCCTCTGGTTCTGCTTGGGCTCAGTCGATGGAAGGCACCAACAGGAAATCAAAGAGGGAGGTTGAAATGTTTATTCCTTTGGTTCTTTCCTGCTGTCCTGAAGATTGGCAGAGATTGATCTCTTTGGGCAAGGTCACAGCTTCCATGGGGCTGTTCTCACCTCTAGCTTTCTAGTGTCTTTCTAGTGGCTATTCCCTCCCTTGCCTTGAGAGCCAAGGGATGGGAACTGCTGTTGTTGCCTTGACATATTTCACTCTTTCTCTTAACACTGCTCATCACTTTGTAAAACAATCCCTGCATTACACTTTGCTCATTCAGTTGTTCTCCTTCTGACATCTATGAGGCAGTGCGGTACAAGTGGAAGAGTGTAGGTTCTGCAGTCAGACGTTCTGAGTTCATACACCACTTAACATTTTAAGTTTCTTTTTAAAAGTTAATTTTTGAATCTGTAATTGATATATAATAATCATACATATTTATGGGGTACATAGTGATGTTTCAATACATGTATACATTGTCTAATGATCAAATCAGGGTAATTAGCAGATTTTTAACTTTAAAATTTTAAAGTTAAATCCATCACTTTAAACATTTATCATTTGCGATAATAACATTCAAACTCTTCTAGTTCTCCTGAAATATACACTACATTGTTATTTGCTATAATCACCCTACTATAAAACACAAGAACATATTCTTTCAGTCTATCTGTAACCTTATAACTATTTATGAACCTCTTGCATTACTCCCCTCTCTGCCTCCCAGCCTCTGGTAATCACTATTTTACTCTCCACTTCTATGAAATCAACGTTTTAAGATTCCACATATGAGCTATATATACAGAATTTGTCTTTCTGTGCCTAGTATGTTTCACTTAACATAATGTCCTCCAGGTTCATTCATCCTGTCACAAATGACAGGATTTCATTCTGTTCTATGGCTGAATAGTGTTCTATTCTGTACATATATATATATATATATATATACATATATATATGACATTTTCCATATTCATTCATCTGTAGATGAGCATTTAGGTTGATTTCATATCTTGGCTATTGTAAATAGCACTGCAATAAACATAGGAGTGCAGATACCTCTTTGATATACTGATTTCATTTCTTTTGGATATATACCTAGTAATGGAATTGCTGAATCATATGATAGTTTACATTTTAATTTTTTGAGGTACTTCCGTACTGTGCCATAAAGGCTATGTTGTTGTTGTTGTTTTTTTTTTACATTTCTACCAATAGTGACAAATAGTTACCCTTTCTGCACAACTGCAGTCGCTCTTGTCATTTTTTTTTTTTTTTTTTTGAATAGCCATCCTAACTGTGGCAGGATGATATCTCACTGTGGTTTTGATTTGCATTTCCCTGATAATTATTGATGTTGAGGACTTTGTCATGTATCTGTTGGCAATTTGTATGTCTTCTTTTGAGAAATGTCTGTTCAGGCTTTTCCCCCTTTTTAATCTGACAATTATTGTTATTTGCTATTGAGTTGTTTGAACTCCTTATATAATATAGATATTAACTACTTGTTAGATACATAGTTTTTCTCCCATCCTGTAGGTTGTTTCTTCACTCTATTGATTGTTTCCTTTGCTGTGCAGAAGCTTTGCTGTGCAGAAGCTTTTTAGTTTGATGTAATCCTATTTGACTATTTTTGCTTTTGTTGCCTGTGGTTTTGAGATCTTATTCAAATAATCCTTGCTTAGTCCAATTTTATGCAGTGTTCTCCAATGTTTTCTTGCAGTACTTTTATAGTTGCAGGTCTTACATTTAAGTCTTCAATCTATTTAGAGTTGATCTTTATATACGGTGAGAGATAGGGTCTAGTTTTATTTATTAATTTCTTAGAGGCAGAGTCTCGCTCTGTCACTCAGGCTGGAATGCAGTGGTATGATATCGATTTACTGCAGCCTCCACCTCCAGGGTTGAGGTGATTCTCCTCTCTCAGCCTCCGGAGTAGCTGGGACTGCAGGAGTGTGCCACCATGCCAGCCTAATTTTTTTTTTTTTTGTATTTTTAGTAGAGATAGAGTTTCACCATGTTGGCCAGACTGATCTTGAACGCCTGACTTCAAGTGATCCACCTGCCGTGGCCTCCCAAAGTGCTGTGATTACAGGCGTGAGCTACTGCACCAGGCCAGGGGTCTAGTTTTATTCTTTTGCAGATGTATATCTACTTACCCCATCACCATTTATTGAAGGAATGTCCTTTCTCCAACGTGTGGAAGACGTGTGCAGAGTTGAGTGAAAATACTGTACTGTGTGGCGGTTAATACTGAGTGTCAACTTGATTGGATTGAAGGATACAAAGCATAGATCCTGGGTGTGTCTGCGAGAGTGTTGCCAAAAGTGATGAACATTTGAGTCAGTGGGCTGGGGAGGGCAGATCCACCCTTAATCTGGTGGGCACAATCTAATCAGCTGCCAGTGAATATAAACCAGGCAGAAAAACATGAGAAAAAGAGGCTGGCCTAGCCTCCTAGCCTATATCTTTCTCTCATGCTGGATGCTTCCTGCCTCAAACACTGGACTCCAGGGTTTTCAGTTTTGGGACTTGGACTGCCTCTCCTTACACCTCAGCTGGCAGGTAGCCTATTGTGGGATCTTGTGATCGTGTAAGTTATAAACTATTCTGTCTCTCTCTATATATAGTTATATATGTGTGTGTGTGTGTGTGTGTGTGTGTGTGTGTGTGTGTGTATCCGTGTGTATCCATATCCTATTAGTTCTGTCTCTCTTGAGAAGCCTGCATACAAACTGCTATTCGGTTGACCCATGTAAAGAAAAATTTCCAGGGAATAAGATTGGGCAGATAATAGCTAAGAATACTGAAGGATGCTGGGGAGTAGAAAGGGTGTAGAAGTATTCTTCTTCTTATTATTTTTTTTGAGAAAAGTTTACACTCTGTCACCCAAGCTGGATTCCAGTGATGTGATCATGGCTCACTGCAGCCTCAGCCTCCTGGGTTCAGGTGATCCTCTCAGCTAAGCCTCCTGAGTAGCTGGAACTACAGGTGTGCACCACTATGCCCAGCTCATTTTTCTTTTGTTTTGTATTGTATTTTTTGTAGAGATGAGGTTTTGTCATGTTGCCCAGACTGGTTTTGAACTCATGGACTCAAGCAACTCTCCCTCCTCAGCCTCCCTGCGTGTTGAGATTACAGGCATGAGGCACTGTGCCTGGCTAGAAGTATTTATTTTTGAGTGTCGTTACTTGAGGAAGTATAGGCAGGATTTTTGGCCCATGTAATATTCCTTCAAAGCACTGGAAGGCTGAAATTCTATCACGACTCTCCAACCTTCCAGACATAGGTGAACTCTATTCTAGACTGGAGATTCTTCACCCATGTTACCAACTCAATTTTTCTTAATTTGATTCTTGTGGGAGCTGTTGGTGAGCTGCTGTTTCTCTTATAATATGTCTTCTGTGGGACATCTTGGATCCTCCATTTCACACTTTCCTGACTTACCTTTGGCTTTGGCAATTACTGCAACAACAGGTTGCATGCACAGGTAGCCTGCTCAGAGTGGAGGGAGTCTTGTGGCTTATCTCTTCCTTTCTGTTCTTGGGCTTCTCTGTCTCTATCTTGGAGATGCTGTGGGATCTTGCCCAGTTGTGCTGGTTCAAATACTGATCTGGAAGAGCTAGGGAGTTAGACAACACCTGAGAAAATTCTTTGCCGGTGTATAAGAAGCCAGTGCCTGAATATTTCCCTCTCCTTATTGTGGACAATTCTGAAGCACAGGTTACATAACTCTTCAAGGGCCTAGAGGGATTGAGTCTCAGTTACTCGTGACCATTGAAGCAAATTGGTAATATACCCTGGGATTGGCTTTTTCTCCTTTCCCTTTTTACTCTTCTCATTCCATAGGATTGGCACACCAAATAAACTACCTGCTGGCAAGCCCTTGTCATAAGTTCTATGTTATTTTATGCATGATGAATACATTCTAAGCTAAGATATCATTTTATTTGATTTTCAGTTATTACATCCATTTTATGGTTGCATTTTATGCTACTTTAATGAACATAGTTTATGCCCTCTTAATAATCCACAAATAGCTGGAAGTGAGCCCTTCATAAATAAGACTACGATTTCAACAATGAGTCTTAATGGCCATCTTCTTCAGTGAGTTACTAATTCCAGCAAGCTTGGCATCTGTTGAAGCAGGATGGTCCAGTGGAAAGAGCAATAAAGTGGGAGTCAGGAGCATCACCTCCTTGATCCAGCCCTGTCATTTTCTAATTGTATAATTAAAGATACTTATTTTAACTGCTATATTGAGATATAACTTATATACCATAATAATCACCCAATTAAAGTGTCTAATTCAGTGGTTTTTAGTATTTATAGAGTTCTACAATCATCTCCACATCGCCACAGTCTAATTTTAGAACGTCTTTGTTAGTCCCCAAATAAATCTCATGCCCATTAGCAGTCACTCCTCACTCCCTTAATTGTCCCTTCTCACTCCCCAGCTCTATCTCCTGCTTCCCAGATTCAGGCAGCAACTAATTTACTTTCTATTTCGATAGATTTGCCAATTCTGGATATTTTATATAAATGGGATCAGGCAATTTTGGTCTTTTGTGACTGGATCTTTCACCGTGCAGAAAGTGTTTGATGTTGATCCATATTGCAGTGCTGGCTGTGTGATTCTGAGGAACCAGTAACCTCTGGGTCCTGCTTCCTCCTCTGCTCCCTGGAAGAGGTCTCTGAGGTCCTTTCCAGTCCCAGGAGTCTCAGGCAAGCAATGCTAAGTAGCACAGGAACCTAGAGAAATGATGGGTCCAGCGTTTAATTTTTCCGCTATCAGCTAAAAGAAGAGGAACAACATTTATTTCTGAGCTCCTATTCGACAGTTGATACCCGTGTGCATGTAGAAACCAATTAACTATGAGGTGTAATTGAAATCATTAATAGCCACAAACAAATGTGTGTATTCTGCAAGTAATTTGCAGTAACATTTAGTAATTGATAGTAATTTTTAGTAATTAAACAGCAAGTAATTCGTTTGCCAAGCTACGCAGCCATTTTAATGGGGTTCCTTGGTGTTCCCACAGCAAATCTTAATTACTTAACTCAAGCACCAGGAATATTTCTGTCATTTCTAAAAACAATATATAGCATGTGCTATTCTGGGTAAGCTGCAGTAGCGAGGAAGCCAAGGAGAGGAATTATTTTCCTGGGCAGCAGTAATTAAAAGACGGAAGCTGTTGTTTGGGCCAATAACAAGGTTGTGGAGTAAAATCCTGTAGATACATATATATGCTTTTTTTTTTTTTTTTTTTTTTTTTTTTTTTTTTTTTTTTTTTTTTTTTTTTTGCCTATGCTTCACGGAAAGTCAAAGTGAAATCTGGGTTATAACAACTTATTTCTCTCTCCTCCTCTCCCAAATGTTTTGGCCTAGCCTTTACCAGATTTGTTCAGGCTATTACAAACCCACGCATGAGTTGCTTGTGGCAGGGAGCAATCAGAAACCCATTTTTTTCTTCAGGATGCAACCTGCAGTTCTGATTTTGATATTCCCTGTTATTCTACAACCTAACTTCAATATGCCATTCGTAGTGATTTATTAGCTGTAGAGGACAGAGAGTTGCTTGCTCAGCATCTTGCTCTCCTTCCTTTTTCCTAGCAGTACCCCAACTTTATTCAGGAATCCATCCCTTCTCCCTGCAGCCTATGTGATTGGGGGAAGCTGTCCCTGGGGCGGGTATTAGTCAGTCTCAGCCAGTCATGGTGACTCCAATACAGGCTCTTGCTGGAGACCAGTTCAGGAAGTCAGGCTGATATTTTCCAGAAGTGATAATGTGACTCCAGCTGGCTCAGTCAGAGAGAAAAAAAAGACCTTCCTTCCATGAGTAGGAGAGAGACTGTCTTCCCGCTCCCTTCCTTTCTGGGTGTGAGGAAGGGAGCACATTGGCTGCAGGGGCTGTAGGCTGCCATCTTGATGCCATGTGGGAAGCAAGGTCTCAGAACAAGCTTTACTGAGAGATGGACAGAGTCAAGAGCTTTGTAGAGAAACTGAACCTAAGTTCTCCTATGCCTAGAGTTCTGTTTTCTCAACTTCTAGTCAAGTGAGATAATACATTTTTCTTAGGTTTTTATCAAGTGTGAACGTGGCTTTCTGCCATTTGCAGCCCCAATTATCTTGACCCATTTGACACCAGTCTTCATCTTTCACCCTAATCCAGTTTGCTGCATTCCTGAAACAAGTCTCCATACTTGGCTCACGTATTATTGTCCCAGCTTGTGCCACTTCTCTCTTTCTAGGGGAGATTCTGCAGAAGTGAAACTGTGAACTTTCAAGCTCGGCTCCAGGCCCACCTTGGCTGTGAAGCCTTCACTGAGCACCTCAGTCCTCTAGGAAATTCTGTAACTTGTCTGAGCTCCGTATTTGACATTCCCGATTTACAGGTGGTATATACACATCTTCTCGACTAGATTCTGCACAACAGTGACAGTGTCACCTGACCTGACAATCCGGAAAGGAAGATGAACTAGACACCCATAGAAACTAATACCAAGAGGTCTTCTCGAGGTAGAAAAGACAGAGAAGTTAGGAAAACACTGCAGACATTCAGAGGAGGAGGAGAGCATTTTGGACAAGTTTAGCTGGGAAGATAGGAAACTTTCTTGAAGAGAAAGAACAACAATGGGAGCTTTGAAATACACAGGATAAAGGTTATGTGTAAACGTATTCTTTTATTCATTCTGTTAATATTTATTGAACATCAACTTTATACCAAGCATCATGCCAAGTTTTTTCCTCCCATATAGTTCATCTTATTTAAATTTCAAAATAACATCCCTTACAAATGGAGATACCTGTGATCAGAGAGGTATATAATTTTTTCCCAAAGTTGGGGATAGGCATCAGATCTAGATCTCTTCACCTCAAGTTCAAAGCAGTTTCTGTCCCTCCCAGCTATAGTTCAACTCTGACCAAATGGGGTCAGCATATAGGGTCAGCAAACATTTTTTCTACAGGCCAGACAGTAAATATTTTAGGCTTTACAGGTCATACAGTCTCCATTGCAGCTACTCCAGTCTGCTGCTGTAGCATAAAAGCAGCTAATGTGTAATTAATACATGTTCCAATAAAACTTTACTTAGAGCATTAAAATGTAAATTTAACATAATTTTCACACATCATAAAACATTATTTCTTTTTTTTTTTAACTCTTAACTACAAAAAACAAAAGTAAAAGCAGGCAGTAGGCCTGACTTGCGGGCCATAATTTCCTGACCCTTTGTTTTGTCTTGCCAGGATATTTTAAATTTCATGTAGCGAGAATATTTAACATAAAATCTACCCTTTTAGCAAATTGTGAGGTGTACAGCACAGTCTCATTAACTCAAGGCATGATGTTGTACAGCAGATCTCTAGAACTTACTCATTTTGCATTATTGAAGCTTTATAACATTGAATAGCCATGCCCCATTCCCTCTCCCTGCAGCCTCTGGCAGCTCTCATTCTACTCTCTGTTCCTATGAGTTTGACTATTTTAGTGACCTCATATAACTGAAATCCTATAGTATTTGTCCTTCTGTGACTGGCTTATTTTACTTAGCATAGTGCCCTCCAGGTTCACCTATGTTGCCAGGACTTTAAAGCATAAGACTAGAGAAGTAGGCAGGGATGATGAGGGACGGTTACTTCTCCCGTGTCTCCCTCTCTCCCATGCTCCATCCTTACCACCTCACAGAGCTCGTGGATGACAGTAGAAACCTCCCCAGCAGCGTGGGCCTTGGCATCCTGGTATGCTCCATTGCCTGACTCCAACCTATTTATCAGCTCAAGACTCTTTGGCGATCTGCAAAGGTCCCAGATGAAAAGCTTTCACCTGCTCTCTTTCCAGATCCTGACATAATTAGCTACATTTCAGCCCCACCTTCTATTCTCGCCTTTAACAAGCAGTGCCAATCCTGAATCACTTTAAAGGAGCAAGCTGCCCCTTGGTATCAATTAAAAGGAAATGCTTTTCAATGCGTAAACTGTAGCAATTGTGAACGGGTACAAAGAAAAATCTAGAGGTTCTGGCACTGCTAACAGAACATAGCACTTTGCAGAGATTGTCTTACACTCTTTTGGAGGAAAAACAAAAACAGGTCCAACATGCTAGGTAATATGTTACTCCTGAGGGAAAAGGCTGCACTTGAAAATCTGCAAGCCACAGATTTGGGAGCAGTCCAGTGAGCAGGCCTTTCCTGTGTGCTGAAATATTTCATCTGGGTCTTCTTGTCCTCTCAGATGAAGAAACTATGTACAACCCCAGTGAGTCACGTCCGGGGCAAATGATTTATGATGAGTGTTTTAGCTCGGTGTGATGTTACATCTCTCTCATTTTCCTCCCCTGAAGTGAACAATCATGCAAGCCTTTTCTCAGGCAGGGGGTGACAGGGAGGTAGTGGGAGGCTTCATTAATCTCTGGGTTCTCCAGGAAAGCCAATTTGATCATCGTGCAATATCAAGCACTCTGAGTGTATTGTTGCTTGTTAGCTTGGATGTGTGCCCTCCAGAAACTCCATGCTGGGAGGACTAGTCCGTGTGCCAGGGCTGGATGTGAGAGGAGGGGTTGGGAGAGGGAGGGGTGTGGTTGCTGACCTATCCAAATTATTCCTGCAGCCAAGCCTTGTGTGGATTAGGTAGATACCTGTTAACAGAGTTACCCAGGCAAAACTGGGATGCTCGCAGGGTTATTTTTTTGAGTCCTCCAGCTGATCCTTTGAAGTCTTGTCATCTCTTTGAATGATCATGTCCTTTATTTTCTGAGACATTGGGAGGAGTCATTTACCACGTTAGTGTCAGTGCCTTTTGGCACCAGGACATCTGTTTCTCTATTACTCCTGGCATTAAAGAAAAAAAATTATTCAATGATACTGTACTTGTTAAAGCATGGTAAGTTATGTGGTATGGCTGTGTCCCTACCCAAAATCTCATCTTTAATTATAAACCCCACAATCCCCATGTGTCAAAGGAGAGACCAGCTGAAGGTAATTTAATCATGAAGGGTGGTTTTCCCCATTCTTTTCTCATGATAGTGAGTGAGTTCTCACAAGATCTGATGGTTTTATAAGTGTGTGGTAGTTCCTCCTGTGTTCATTTTTCCCTCCTACTGCCTTATGGAGAAAGTTATTGCTTCTCTTAGCCTTCTACCATAATTGTAAGCTTCTTGAGGTCTTCCCAGCCATGAAGAACTGAGTCAATTAAACCTATTTCCTTTATAAAGTACCCAGTCTTGGGCAGTTCAATTTAGCAGTGTGAGAATGAAGTAATACAGTAGGGAAAATTTTATTCAGGACAATCACAATAGCTATAGAACCACTGCAATGGGTTTTTGCAGCTGGGGGAGAGAGCCTGAACTCAACTCTGAATGTAACATGGACATGTGGAAATGTATAGCCAAGGAGCATAGCTGGGGGTCAGTGGATGGAAAATTATTAAGAGGAAGCATCTGGGGGTGCTATCATTTGAATGTCCCCTCCAAAACTTGTGCTGAAGTTTAATTGCCACTGTGATACTATTAAAAGATGGGACTTTAAGAAGTGATCAGGTAATAAGGGCTCCACCTTCATGAATGTCTTAATGTCATTACCATGAGAGTGAACACCTGATAAAAGGGTAAGTTTGGACTTGATTTTCTCTCTCTGTCATGCTCTCAATTCTACCTTCTGCCATGAGATGACCCTCACCAAATGCTGGCACCATTTTCTTCACTTTTCAGTGTCCAGAAAGCTGAGCTAAATAAATTTCTATTGCTTAAAAATTACCCAGTCTATAGTATTCTGTTATAGCAGGAGAAAGCAAACTAAGACAAAGGGTAAAGGCAATTCTGGCTTAACCAATCTAACATGATTCTTGTTAAAGACAGACTGGGTGATCAGACATCACCTAAGGAATTGTGGAGGATGAAAACCTGATTATTTATTGAGCATAATTAGATCTTGAGGATGGAGAGTTCTTGCTAAAAGACATAGCAGGGTTCTCTGCTAAAATGGAATTTGACAAGGAACTTCACAGAAGGGCCTAGGAGAAGGTTCAGAATCTTGACTTAAGTTTAGCTAAATAAAGAATTTTTATTCCTCCTTCTTGTTCAAAGAAAGAAAAGACATTCTTTTTTCCTGGGAGTAATAAGCCAGTTTTCTTGTTTATTTGCTTTTTGTTCATTAAGGACCAGCTGAATCATCTGTTGGGACTTAGTAGTGGTGGCTCTCCTGGATAATGCAAACCATCAGATCTTTAATGAGGGGAGTTTAAGTTCTATGAAAATAAAAGAAAAAAACAAAGATTAATAGTTGGAATAAACTATAAAGTCGGTTTCTGAGTCTAGGGGGCAGCCAGTCAAGAAGATTTCTAGATGCTGAGCTTGAAGCATCTTCAGTTGGAGTGAGGACAGGCATTGGCAATCTAACAGACTTTCTAGCAAACCATTCCAAATGGTTTGCAATTTGAATGTCACAAAGATTATTCATACCTAAACTGTTGTGGTGATTTCTCTGAAGTTTATATCAAATTGTCCAGCTTCAACTTATAGAGCTTCAGGAAAAGAGCAGTTTTAATTTTAGTGAGTACAAGCCATAAATGTGGAAGAATGTTGGAAATATTGTCAAAAGTCACAGTCAGATATTGGAGGAAATCAGAAGAATTCAGGATCCAGTCCAGATTGCAGGAAAATAATAAAACCTCAAAGCAAACAAATAAGGCTAGAATCTAATATTGGGTTTACTGAAGTTTTCCTCTGAAACATAGTTTTTCTCTATACTCTCAGCTCAACTTCTTCCAAAGATAATCTAAATAAGACTGATTTGCTTGCAAAATGAGTTTAGTCTCATTAAATATGACTAGGTTATTTACATAGTGCAACAAAAATAGCGATAGGCCATGTAGGTTATTTAAAGTTTGCTTTACTTGAACTTTTGACAAAAAAATCTCAGATTGGACTTGTATAGGCCTCTCAAGGTTAGGAAGCCAAACCAAGCACATACCATCAGGCTGCATCTCTGACACCTATAGAGAAACACGTAAGTTTCTCTCTTCTTGCAGTCTCCAAAATAACAAGAGGTTTCTGGGCCTGCTAGAAATCGGCATTGCTTACTCACCTATAAGGCTGGAAACTCTCAGGCTAATTTTATCAAAGTGCTGCTTTGTTGGCTTCGTAAAATCAACCTTAGTTCCTTAAAATTGTCTAGTCATATCTGAAAATATGATATTCCATTCTAAGCCTTGATAACATAACCACTGTTTCCAATTGTGTATTGTTACAAGGAGAACGTATTCTTACTGCATTTATGCAAATAACTATGTTGCCATAAAAATAATAATACTTATGAATAGTTTCTGAATTCTGGAGGGATCAGGTAGGGAAAAAATAATTGTTTCAATTTTGGTTCACAAAGGCGTTCTTTACCAAATTGATGAAAACTATAGATAGCTTTAAGGAAAAAGGTTTGTTAAATCTGCAAAACAAAACATTTGAAAAACCAGCAATGTTTCAAAGAAAACATAATTAATATTATCTTCATCAGTTCATTTAGTTCCACGTAATTCTGTTTCTGCTTGATGTTGGATTAGTAGTTTCATGAAGCCATCAACTTCTTCATTAGAGTTCTAGAAATTCTTAGTTTAATGGTATGATCTTAATGTTGTCAGAAACCTGTGTCCAAAAATATGTGTTAGGTTTTTTTGTTTTTCCATGAATCTCCTTGAAGGATAAGCAGTTTTGGACTATAGCTAATTTTGGAAGTTTTCATAGAAAAATCAAAACCATAACTGTATATGACAAAAACTTAGAATGGCCATGGTTTAAAAATATGATGAATCCATTATAAACGGAAATCGAGAAGAAAATTTGGCTATTTCTGTGACATACAACATTTAAACATAATAACCAAGATTATTACTTATATGTTTGATTTCTAGACTTCTCATATAATTTTTAGAACAGTTGTATCAATAACATACCCGTAAGTATAACTTAAATAATGTTCAGCATCATTTATTTGACAATGTTTCTTATATTATTTAACATCTAAAACAAACCTAATTAGTTCAGTGTATATCTTTTTAAAGGAGAAAGACAACCTTTGCACTTTCCAGGGGCCCAACTGGAAAATCTCAGGGTTAATTTAAGGTTACAAAGAATTAATTTGAATTTAATTTTGGGAAGTTTGTAAAAAATGTCAACACGTTTAAAATGCTTAATTACATATGGTCTTGGTTATCTATGTAGTGAAATTGACAATAAGATATTTTAAAGAGAAATACAGAAGATTACATACTTGTGATAAAACACTTAGCTCTTTTAATATTGAGAAGACTTGGTTTTCTTAAATAATAAAAGACTTAATAAAAGACAACGTCAAACATAAAAAAATGTTGCCGAAACAGAATCTTTGTTTTCTAGGTCAATTACTAAAAAGAAACCTTCACATTCTCAAATCAGTACTCCAAGAAAACTTTGTCATTTTTTTTAGAGAAGACCAAATTCTAGTTTTGCATCAGTGTACTTCTACAACTAATTTTTAATTGAACCTTATAAATAAAATAATCTAATCTTAAGCTGATTTGACCACACAAAGTAAGTTTCCATTTCCATGATTGAGTCTAGACTTTAATGAGTATGTACTATTCAATTTAACTTAGCAGAACTTTAAGGTTGCAAGTTATATTTAAAAAGTGTTTTAAACCATTTTTAAGTAGACATAATTTTTTTTATTGTACTTTAGGTTCTGGGGTACATGTGCAGATCATGCAAGATTGTTGCATAGGCACATATATGGCAAGGCGGTTTGCTGCCTTCCTCCCCCCATCACTTATATCTAGTATTCTTCCTTCTCATTGGTTTCGAAGAACATCTTTATTTCTGCCTTCCTTTCATTGTTTATCCAGTCGACATTCAGGAGACAGTTGTTCATTTTCTATGAAGTTGTGCGGTTTTGAGTTTGTTTCTTAATCCTGAGTTCTAATTTGATTGCAGTGTGGTCTGAGATACTGTTTCTTATGATTTCCGTTCTTTTGCATTTGCTGAAGAGTGATTTACTTCCAATTATGTGGTTGATTTTAGAATAAGTGTAATGTGTTGCTGAGAAGAATGTATATTCTGTGGATTTGGGGTGGAGAGTTCTGTAAATGTCTATTAAGTTCTCTTGGTCCAGATCTGTGTTCAAGTCTTGGATTTCCTTGTTGATTTTCTGTCTCATTGATCTGTCCAATATTGACAGTGGAGTGTTAAAGTCTCCCATTATTATTGTGCGGCAGTCTAAGTCTTTTTGTAGGTTCTCAAGGACTTGCTTTATGTATCTGGGTGCTACTGTATCGGGTACATATATATTTAGAATAGTTAGTTCTTCTTGTTGTATTGATCCTTTTACCATTATGTAATGCCCTTCTTTGTCTCTTTTGATCTTTGTTGGTTTAAAGTCCATTTTAGAGACTAGGATTGCCATCCCTGCTTTTTTTTGCTCTCCATTTGCTTGGTAAATCTTCCATCCCTTTATTTTGAGTCTATGTGTGTCTTTGCATGTGAGATGGGTCTCCTGCATATAGCACACTGATGATTCTTGGCTTTTTATCCAATTTGCCAGTCTGTGTCTTTTGACTGGGGCATTTAGTCCATTTACATTTAATGTTAATATTGTTGTGTGTGAATTTGATCCTGCCATTTTATTACTGGTTGGTTGTTTTGCCCTTTGGTTGGTGTAATATGTTCATTGCATCTTTGGTCTTTACCATTTGGTTCTTTTTTGCAGTGGCTGGTACTGGTTTTTCCTTTCTGTGTTTAGTGCTTCCCTTAGGAGCTCTTGTAGGGCAGGCCTGAGAGTGACAAAATCTCTCAGCAATTGCTTGTCCCTAAGGGATTTTATTTCTCCATCACTTATGAAGCTTACTTTGGCTGGATGTGAAATTCTGAGTTGAAAGTTCTTTTCTTTAAGGATGTTGAATATTGGCCCCCACTCTCTTCTGGCTTATAGGGTTTCTACCAAGAGATCCACTGTGAGTCTGATGTGCTTCCCTTTGTGAGTGACCTGACCTTTCTCTCTGTCTGCCTTTAGTATTTTTTCTTTCATTTCAACCCTGGTGAATCTGACAATTATGTGCCTTGGGGTTGCTCTTCTAGAGGAGTATCGTTGTGGTGTTCTCTGTATTTCCTGTATTTGAATGTGGCCTGCCTTTTTAGGTTGGGGAAGTTCTCCTGGATAATATCCTGAAAGAGTGTTTTCCAGCTTGAATTCATTCTCCCCATCATCTTCTGATACACCAATCAAGCATAGATTAGATCTTTTCACATAATCCCCTATTTCTTGAAGGCTTTGTTCATTTATTTTCACTCTTTGTTCTCTTTTCTTGCCTTCTCGTTTTCTTTCATTGAGTTGATCTTCAATCTCTGATCTTTTCTTCTACTTGATCTGTTTAGCTATTGAAACTTGTGTATGCTTCATGAAGTTCTTGTGCTGTGTTTTTCAGCTCTATCAAGTCATTTATGTTCTTCTCTAAGCTGGTTATTCTAGTTAGCATTTTGTCTGACCTTTTTTCAGTGTTTTTAGTTTCTTTGTATTGGGTTAGAACATGTTCCTTTAACTCAGAGAAGTTTGTTATTATCCACCTTCTGAAGCTTGCTTCTGTCAATTTGTCAAATTCGTTCTCCGTCCAGCTTTGTTCTCTTGCTGGTGAGGAGTTGTGATCTCGTGGTGGGGGAGAGGTGTTCTGGTTTTTGATGGTTTCACTCTTTTTGCACTGGTTTCTTCCCGTCTTGTTGGATTTATATAGTTTTGATCTCAGGTAACTCTTTGGGGAGGCGGCCTTTCCTTTGTCTGCCTGCAGAGGTGCTGCTGGGCTGCCGCAGGTTCAGTGGAGCTGCTGCGTCTTTTATTTACTCAGGAAGGTTAGGCCAGCTTCTGCAATGGTGGCCGCCCCTCCCCCTGCTGAGCTGGATCGTTCCTGGTCGCTCTCTAGGTGCGAAACTCTGGCGTGAGAGTTTTTGCAGTCTGCTGGGCTTTGTCCAGGCGTTGGGGGACCTGTCCTGCCATGTGGGCTGTTTCCCTGTTTTTAGTTCCCCTTCCCTCTAGGGGGAGTGTTGATCGGTCCAGTTGGCTTTCTGGCTTTCGTGTCAGCCAGTGCTTCCACCTAGATCTATGTTGACAGCCCCCGCAGGGTGAAGTTGCTGTTCTGCCCTGTTCAGGCAGCTCGCTGAGGCTTTTCAGCCTGGCAAAGATCTCCTATTTTGTAGGTTGTAGAGGGCTTGGGTGGAGCGCTGTATCGGAACCAAAGTCTCAGAGGGGGAAATCCCCCATTCCTCCGGGTCGGTTGCACACACCTCCTGGGTGGGGCAGTGCCCCTCCTTGCCTCAACTTGCCCTTTTTGGTTTATACCCACTGTCCAACCAGACCCACAAAATGAACCTGGTACCTCGTTTAGAATTGTGGAGACCACTCGGTTTCTGCGTATCTCTCTCTGGGAAGTCGACATAATTTAAAGCATAATTATTTTTGAAAAGTTTACTTATAAGCTTTATTCCACTTATATAGTTACCTAATTCATTCATGCTCAACAATTATGTTTGAATTACTCATGAAAAATTTATGAGACATTAAATAAAGTTACCTCTATTTTAAAGTTTGTTTTAGTTGTTATTGTTGACAAATCAGACAAGTAGCAAAAACATCACAAAAGCAAATAAACTAAAAAGTTAAAAGTGGTTCTCTTCTTTCTTTCCGTCTCTCTCTCCCATGACTGACATGCATCAAACAATTAAGCAATTTAGTTTTTCTGTGAAGTTTTGCCCTTACTTTGAATTTATGGTTTTATGTCCTTAAACATCTAACAGAGACAACACAAACATGTCTGGTCAGAAAACCCAGGCAAAAATAAATGTCTGTATTGTATTTATTGCTGACAAATTTGAAGACAGTCCTGTTTTTATTTTACCAACAATTTTACAATGGACTTGTTTACCCAACTTACATGAACTAGAAGACAATTGGGTTAGTTTCTGTTTTTCTGAGATAATACTTTAAACCCTTTCCTGTTTAGAAAAAAAGAGTGCAGCTTGCTGCTAGCACTCATTAATTTTATGTTAACATGCTCTTTGAGGCAGAAACAAATCTGACTGATTGTCAATGGGAAAATAAAATATAAAAACTGTTCTTGAAATTATTTTTAAACAGAACAAATATTAGAAAATCATGTGAATCATCAGAATCATCTATTTCAAAAAAATTGAATTCAGCAAATGAATCTTCAGCCTGCACCTGTTTGAAAACCATGTTAACATTATGTGTAGAAATGCTGCATTTTCTAGGATTTGACATTTCAGTGGTTGAGAATTACTAAATTTTGTAAATGGAAATACCATTACCAAAAACAGAATGCTGTAAATAGGATGATGTCTTTTGTTTCCAAAGTCAATATACTAGAGCGATGCAAATAATAATAGAAGCCAGATATTTTGTGGCAAAGTTATCTGGGGGTAAGTACTGATGCAGCAAGCACTGCCAGTGAGTATTCTCAGGACAAATAAGAAACGGATTAAATAAGCACTTATTCTTTGAGCCGATTAAATCGAGCTGTTTTATGTATTTTGGCAACGTCATTCAGAGGTAGAAAAACCCATGCATATAGCATACATATGTGCATAACCATACTTACAGATGCAACCAGATCTTCTGGCTTTTCATTTTTAAAATTTTAGTTCAGAGTCAGTAAAACAGAACAATAAAAACTTGTAAGTGTGTCTCTATATATTTATTCAAATTGTGTTTCCAATAAAAATGAGAAAAATTTAGGTTACCTATTCAACAAGGGCTATAGCTTTTTACCAATATTTTTGAAGAAGATCTTTTAGGGTTTTTATTTGCCCAATTTCCAAATAGTTTGCATTTTTTTTTCTCTCTTTTTGTCTCAGATACTTACATTTGACTGGCTTTTTGTCTCAGGTACTTGCTTTTGACTGGTCCCTTGAAAGCTCCCCAGTAGAGAGTAGGGAGCCTAAAGCTCAATTGAGT
This sequence comes from Plecturocebus donacophilus, assembly GCA_004027715.1. NCBI lineage: Eukaryota > Metazoa > Chordata > Mammalia > Primates > Pitheciidae > Plecturocebus > Plecturocebus donacophilus. The sequence continues at coordinate 74,851 of PVKP010002148.1, read as the reverse complement.
GAGGGGCTGGGGTTGGAAGGGACAGGATCTGGCAGGGATAGACAGGGTTGGCAGAGCACACAGTCAGCAAGAGCTTGAAAAGAGGGGTTTCAGGTGACAGAGAAGTTCCCATGGGAGAATTAGAATCCAATAGAGAAAACAGAAAATAGACCACACAGAGAACCAGAAAGAAGGACTTCCAGCCCATGAAGTCGGGGAGGCGTCCCCACTCAGAATGAGGAGTCGGGAAGAAGACCTTCCAGCTGAGGAGGTGCCTTTCAAAAGAAGCCTAAGACTCTCACCCAGCTTCAGACAGTCTACTCATATATTCAGAATTAAAATCTGTCTTTCCCAGATTGGCAGGTATTTGTCCAGAGCAATTGTTTAGAAGTCTGACTCACAAATGAATCCTGGATTGGTCAGAAGTGAAGACATAAACTTCAAAGGTGCACACCTAGGATCCTAAGTGACAGGCCTAGGAGTCCAATGATGAATCTAATCTTACTCATGGCATCATAATGGTTAAAGAAAAAAAAAATATTCAGTGCTGCTTGTTAAAGCACAGTAAGAAAGGCTTTATTCAGGACCATCATGATAGACATAGGGACCACTGAAACAAAGTCTTGGCGTCGGGGAGAGGAATTAGGTTCAGCTCCAAACACAGCATAGGCAAGTGGGAATTTATAGCTAAGGGACAGTCTGGTGGCCAGGGGTTGGGAAATTGCTAAGAGGAAACATCAGGGTAAGGGGTATTCTGACTGAACAAACCTAACAGGATTCTTGTTCAAGACAGGCCAGGGTGATCAAAAATCACCTGGGAGATGGTGGTGGATGAGGAACCTGAACAGATATTGAGGATAATCAGATATTGAGGGTGGAGGGTCCTTGCTAAACTGACTTAGCAAGTTTCTTTGTTAAACTGTATTTTATAAGTAAGTGCACAAAGGGCTTAGGAAAAAATTCAGAAGCCTGATTAAAGTTTAGGCAAGTTAATAATATTTGTGACTGGAAATAAGTTCTTTCAAAAAATACCTAGTGAAGGCATTTTAAAGGTCTAAAGTGGCTCTTCATGTCCTCTAAAGCCATTCAAAGTATGCAACAGCCTACCACATCCAGGGATCAGGCTGGTTCTAATACTCCAATTTGGTAGACTCAAAGTTGCTCTCCGAAGAGGGATTGCACATGGATGGAGGAGCAGCTGTTATTTCCCATGGGAGGTACCTAGTGGAGAAAGAGAAGCCACTCTGGGGTTGGGCCCCCTAGATTTACTTTCTCCCCTTGATATAAGGAAGAATGTTGATCTTAAGTTGCTAGAGTGCTTTTCAGCTGCCAAAACACTTATCTATTCTTTTTCATTGATCCCCTACCCACTAGAAACCTTGAGAGATCAGCAGAACAAGGAAAATAATAACTTCCATTATGTATATATTAGTGTTTGTTATTACTGTAAAATAAATATTTACCTTCCCATAGAAACAGGCTGATATAAATGTGGTAAATAATAATGATTGCCATGTGCCTGGCCCTGTTTTGGATGTTGTGTTTTTGTTTTTGTCATTGATGTTTTTTGTTTGTTGTTGCTTTGTTTTGTTTTTGAGATGTAGTCTCTCTCTGTCACCCAGGCTGGAGGGCAGTGGTACGATCTTGGCTCACTGCAACCTCTGCCTCCTGGGTTCAAGCGATTCTCCTGCCGCATCCTCCCTGGTAGCTGGGACTACAGGCATGCACCACTATGCTTGACTAATTTTTGTATTTTTAGTAGAGATAGGGTTTTACCATGTTGGCCAGGCTGGTCTCGAACTCTTGACTTCAGGTGATCTGCTTGCTTCAGCCTCCCAAAGTGCTGGGATTACAGGCATGAGCTACCATGCTCAGCCTAGGATGCTGTATTTTTGATACCCTCATCAATCCTCTTGTTTGCATAAGGAAATAGAAATTCAGAAGGATTAAATAGCCCCCAATACCCCATGGTAAGAGGTGGTAGCAGAATGGAGATTGGAATCTGCATCTAACTTACTCCTGAGTCAGAAGTGGTGAAGCAGAGCAGGTGACACTTAGATTGTCCCCATGCGTCACACACAAAGAAACAGGAAATCACAGAGATCATTTAGGGCAGGTATCACATCCTATGGTAGAGAAGCTAGCTGTCCTGACCACAGCTCAGAACTCTTCCTGCAGAATAAATTATTGATAAAGCTCCTGACTGGTTTCTCCAGGAAACCCAACATCACTAGAATTTTCGTATGGACCCATTGCAGTAGCAGCCAAGAAAGAGATGTGTATTGATCGTGTCATTTGTAATTAATGACAACCACAAATTAATAACCACATGCACACAAATTGATTTTCAGAGGTGCAATAATTAGATTTAATGCCTGCCACAGCATATATTTATGTATTTAATTATCAGCTTCATTATGAATTTTGATGAACTTTTAATGGTTCAAGATATTCATATACCATTAGATATGTTACTTTCTTCTCACTTACAGATGGATTTTATTCACTCAGTTTGTAGAGTTGACTTTCCTAGGTAAAGAACACTAGATTTTCTAGATTGTATTCCTATTTCTCATCTTCTTGTTCCCACATAGAGTAGGTGCTTTGGCAAAGAGATGAGTATCTTTCCTTAAGATGTTTTGTCAGAGGGAAGGAAGTAGAGGAGGAAGTGGTAATCAGCAATCCCGTGTCTCAGGCTTATTGCTTCTGGGCCTTAGCTTTCTTTTTTTTCTTTTCCTTTTTTTTTTTTTTTTTTGATATAGGGTCCCGCTCTGTTGCCCAGATTGGAGTACTGTGGAACAATCTCAGCTCACTGCAACACTGCAGACTCAGCCTGCTGGGTTCAAGTGATTCTCCTGCCTTAGCCTCCTGAGTAGCTGGAGTTACAGGCATGTGTCACCATGCCTAGCTAATTTTTATGTTTTTAGTAGAGACGGGGTTTCACCATGTTGGCAAAGCTGGTCTGAAACTCTTTGCCTCAAGTGATCCGCCGGCCTCAGCCTCGCAAAGTGCAGGGATTCCAGGCGTGAGCCACCATGCCCAGCCAGCTTTCTTATCTGTAAAATGACAGGAAGAGAGGGAATGGAGGTAGAGACCTTGTAATATCTGAAATGGGAATTAGAAGGTAGAGAGTTTGTAATATCTCCAGCTCAGATTACTGGAGACCTTAAATTACTTGTTTCCATAAGCAAAAGAGTGAGAATAGGAAGGTAGGCATCATTTCCTTAGCCTTCCCTTGCTTGCAACATGGACTCTACCTTGGCAGGCTATGCAACTGCATGTTCTGTTGTGGGTCTGGCTGTTATTACTGAGACAGCACTTGGGCTCCAGCCGGGATTACTACCACAGCATTCAATCGCAATTTGGAGCCTGGGCCACCGGGAAATTGCAGACAATTTGGTTGAAAATGGTTGGAAAATTGCAGTGTTTAGGCTTCTCCTACCAGCCCCTTTATTTTTGTTCTCACTTTCTTTTTTATTTCTTTTGCTTTCCCCTCTCTCTGGCTCCCCACCCCTGAAATTACTTTAAAAGCAGAAGAACAACAGGCTAGACCGGCTAGATTTTTTTCCCCCCAGTCTGCAATATATTTTGTAAACAAACATGTAAATTGATATAGAATTTAACCACCCTCAGACAAAGTGGCGGGAAGATGTGGAGAGGGGAAAAAGGTTCTATGTGAGATCCTGGGTTAACGGGAATGCTGGGGTAATGTTGGTCTTGATTAATTGAATTTCTGATTTAGATATGTGTTAGCCAGGAAACCTTGTTTCCTGTATCTTGTTGCAAATTGCTCTAAAATGAGCCACTTACCTCTCTTACTATTTAATTAAATATTTAAAAGTTTTCAGGTCCTGTCTCATTTTAAAAGACTTTAAGAAAGCTTCCTTATTAATAGTCAATTAATGATTTTTAATCGATAATTGGGATTCATGGTTATGGTGCTAAAAGCATTTATCATAGTCCAGCCCAATTTATGGAAATGTATAAAGTATGGGAGATAAATTGTACGGATTGTCAGGGTTGCAACAGTTATCAAAGCTTCTCATCAACTTGCCCACCTAGTATATGCTTCTCTTGTGTAGTGTCCAGCTGATTTCTAACTGTTACTTAAGTACCGCCTCCTGAGGCAGTGCATTCTATTTTTGGACAGATTTAGCTATCATAAGTTTTCCCCATTATGTTGAGCTAAAATTTGTTTTCCTGTATTCAATCAGTCATTGGTTCAGATTCTATACCCTGGGTCAATGTAGAGCAAACAACTTTCTGCATCCTCGTGCCAGCGCTTCATGTATTTGAAGAAAGTTTTTCTTCTCTCTTTCAGGGGCATCTTCCTCAGTTCCTACAGAGACAGGGTAGTGGGGTTGGTAGAATTCAGACCCAGGAGCTAGCTTGGTGTGCAGCTCTGCTCTGTGTGTGTGTGTGTGTGTGTGTGTGTGTGTGTGTGTGTGTGTGTGAGAGAGAGAGAGAGAGAGAGATAGAGAGAGGGAAACAGAGAGAGAGAGAGACTTTGGGGAAACGTCCTCAGGCTCTTTGCCTCCATTCCCCAATGTAAGAGATGGAGATGCTAACAGCAGAAACTCCTAATAGCATTGCTCTGAGGACTAATCATAGAATAGAAATAAAGTACTTAGAACAGTGCCTGGCATATAGTAAGTATGGTTGAAACATTTCCTATTATCATGACCTGCTTTGCTTTTCCTTTTTAAATTATTTAATGGTGGTAGAAATAGACATAAGATTCACCATTCTTAACCATTTTTAAGCATACAGTTCAGCAGTGTTAATTACATTTACATTGTGTGCAGCCAATCTCCAGAACACTTTTCATTTTACAAAACTTAAACTTTGTATCCATCAAACAAGAAGTCTTCATGTCTCCCCCAATGCCCTGACAACCACCATTTTATTTTCTGTCTCCATGGAGTTGTCTACTCTAAGTATCTCATCTATGTAGAATCAAACAATGTTTATCTTTTTGTTACAGGCCTGTTTCACTTGGCATAATGTCCTAAAGGTTTATCTATGTCTTAGGATGTGTCAGAATTTCCTTCCTTTTTAAGGTTAAATAATATGCCATGTATGTACCTGAGGAAATTTTTAAACCACCCATGAATGCTCAGGCCAAATCCAGACTAATGAAATCAGAATCTTGGGATGTGGCACCCAGGTGTCAATGTGTTTAAGAGGCTCCCTAGAGGGTTCTGATATGTAGCTAAGTTGAGAACCACTGATGGCTGATGAATACTTAAACTCATTAACTCATTGATTTTCCCCATTCCTGTATTCTTCCTGGATTCCACTCTAAAAGAAAGGAATAACCCAGTGTCTTCCAAACTCTGCTGCACATTCAAATCACTAGGCTTTTTTATTTTTAAAATCTTGCATCTTGGGTCATATTCCATACCAATTAAGTCATGCTATCTGGTGATAAGTTCCTGGCATCAGTATTTTGAAAGATTCCAGGTAATTTCAATGGGTAGCAAAATTTGAGATCCGCTACATAACCATGGATCAACTCTCTCCGGCTAGAAACTTGAGAGGTGCCTTTGATTCCTCCTTTTCTCACACTTCAAATCTAAATTCTCATCAAGTCTATTTGATCTTATCTCCTGATCCTGTGGTTCTCCAAGTGTAGTCTCTGGACTGCATAAAGTAACCAATTCATCTCAATTTTCCTGGGACTTTTCTGGTTTTCACATTGCAAACCCCTAGGTTCTGGAATCTCTCTCAGTCCCAGGGAAACCTATGTGGTTGGTCACCCTACCAGACCAGCAGCATCAACATCACCTGGAAATGTCCATGACCAGGGCCCAGCCAGGGACCTACTGATTCGCAGACTCTGGGATGGAGCTCAGCATGCTATGGTGTCACATGCCACCTAGATGAGCCTGAGTAACACTCAAGTTTCAGAACCACTGTGCTCAGTCACTCCCAAGTCTTTACACTATATAGGCTGGAGTTGCTGCTGCTACTAGGGATGAGAGCTAACACTTACGGAGAAGCTAATCTGCAGTGGGTGCATTCTGGTCTGCATGGTCAGTGTGGTCTTGAGAAAGCCAGGTGGGAAGGGGTATCCAGAGAAACTCTGTCAGGTTCAAGGTTAGGTTCCAGCCCATGCTGAGGTCTGAAGATAACGGGTGGATGAGCAGAGAGCTGAAAGAACACTCCAGGGGACGAGGGCAGGCCCTAGGCAGGTGAAGTATGGCTTTATTCGGCAGCTCTCTCATTAGCAGCTTACTTACACTAGCCCTTTTACACTGTTCTTTCATTAGCAGCTTTCTCACACTGTCCTCCCTGCCTCAGCTGCTTGAACCAGCCCTGCGGCTCCTCTCAGCAGCTGGCTGTCCCTTGGCTGCAGAGTCAGCAGCTTAATTCTTTCTCTCTCTGGGCATGAGTGAGCCAGTCTGTGTCCTGCACACCCTCCCCTCCCCCACCCACCACCAGCCCATCTGCAAAGATAGACAACTCTGACTCACTCTCTTTCTCTGGGTGCAAGTGCATGTACGGTGTCAGTGGGGCAATTATACTTTTTACACACAATAGGGCCAAGGGATGGCCCTACATGGGCCATCGTGGTTCCCATGTTATGGCTATGTGGCTGTAATGACAAGTGGAGTTAAACACCTACACTCTACACTCACTGAGTCATGCAGCATGTAAACATCCTACCTTGGCCTGTCCTTGACCAAAGCACTACTTTCATTAATGGAAAGATTAGAGCATGCTCAAATGGCGATAGGATGGATCTAAGAGGGTGGGGAGGTTAATGGTGCAGGAGAGAGGTGGCAATTGATGATGTTATTTAAGGCTGCTGAGAAGAACAAGGCCTGGGGTCCAGGACAGTCCTGGATGACAGGAGGGTACGGGACTCGATGGAGATGCAATTGTTGATCTGGGGGGAGAAGTTGAGGATGGATGGCTTGGATAGTCCCAGCAAAGTAGGAATCCAGGTGTTAGGCTAGGAGTGAGGATCATAGTAGGGAGAGGGGGATAGGGTGAACAGTCAGGTTGTCCTAACCTCTGCCAGATGCTGGGATAGTATTCTTGTTTCCTGAGCTGTGTTTGGCTCTGGAGGGCAGCATTTCACAGTGGCATGTGAATATTCCTCCTAAAAGCCTGCAGTATATATATATATATATACACACACATACACATATACACACACTACACACACATATGTGTATATATATATACATACACACTACACACATACACTACACACATATGTGTATATATGTGTGTATATGTATGTATACACACACATACACATATATATGAAATATCCCATAGCCTTTATATGTGATATTTCTTTTATATATATGGGAATATAGGACCATAGTCTGGGGCACATTCCGGCGAAACTATTAATGGTGCCCCTTTTACATCTGAAAGCATCCTGCTTATAAGGTATACGGTCATTCAGCATTGTAGGAATGGAGTCAGAAAGCAGAAATCATTTCTGTTTACTGAGTATTCAGGTGAATTGGGTCTCAAGAAATCCCAGTTATCCCAAAGCCTTTTCCTTTTCCTTCCTCTTCCCCTCAAGTTTGAGGCCTGGGGTTAGACTGGATAAACAGATAATTCTCTCCTGTTCTCGCATGCTAGCTTTAACTGTGACTACCTGCCCTACCAATACACATAGGTATGGCCTACCCATAAAGGACTGAGAACAGAAAACATTTGTATTTAACACACAGTGATGAATCAGGAATACCCATGAAGGAGACAGGCCATTGATGCTCCCGGGATTTTGTTCCTGGCCCTACAGTGGTCCCCAAGACAGATTGGACAGTGTTTCCTGGTAATTCATGTGCTCTTGGTCCTCTTGCCTTATTGATCTCTCTCTTGTTTTTGGACACCACACATCTGAGAGCACTTTGCTACCGTAAAGCAGCCACAAGCACGGGCCATGGATCTATCAAAGCCTCTTGAAACAGAGAGGCTTGTCTGGCTGGGTTTGAGAAACCTTGGCAGAATTATTTCCTCCTGGCTCAGACACAGCCAGGGACGTTTCCCAAGGAGACCGGGCAGAGGCACACCCTCCTGGATCCTTCATTCCAGGACTCATTTCAGAAGACCCAGCTTCCCGACGGTGTTCCAGGCAGAAGCCAGGGAGTGATGGGAGGGTCCCAGAGGGTTATGTTGAAGGCAGGAGTTATAATGATCAGTAGTCTAGTTTTTTTTTTAAAGGCAAAATGAGTAAAAAGCAAGTACCAAGGCCTGAATGAGTTAAATCAGGAAAGAAGCAATGAGCGCCTGAGCACTAGCACTTTGGTCCTGGGACGCTAGTGAAAGAATAGCCTGGAGGCGAGGTTCAGAGACCCCGGGGGAGCACAGCAGTTATTCAGCTGTGGGGCTCCAGCAAAACAAGGCTCTGGGTGGATTTCATTTGAACAAATAACTCTTGTACGTGAGTAATAAAGCCTTGGAAATAGCCCCAGGCCATATTTTAGCTCAGACAAAGCAGTAGTCAGGGGCTGGGAACCTCTTCCAAGCATAACATTTTCTCTTGACGGAAGGGAGAGGGGTCTTCTCAGATTACCTTTCAAAGCCTAGGAGGTTTCCCCACCATCTCTGGGCTTCAGAAGACCAGACCCTCAGTAGTGTGCCAGTGACCTTCCTGCTCCAGGGGTCTTTGGCACTCTTGGGTGCCCTGCAGCCACAAAGAGTCAAGTGCAGAAAAGAACCAGATGCTGGCCTGTGAGAATTGGGCAGGGCATGTGACCTGGGAAGCCACTTTCAGCTAACAGGCCTGTGGCACCCCAGCCAGTGCAAAGGGCCACATTTTGAGAAGAGCAGAGTTGATGTGGGGATGATGTCAAGGTGGCAGAAAAGTCACCAAAGTCAATTATGAGCCACAGTCTGAGACCAATTCAGGGGAACCTCTGTGAGCTGAGGACAGCTGTGAGATGCCTTGCTCCTGAAGGTATTTTCCAGGTCAGCCATGGGGTCGTGGGCTTGGTGGTGTCTAGTGCAGCTCTAGAACTTACTTGCTGGTCACTCAGCCTCTCTGATCTTCCTATTTGTAGCTACAAACTGGAAATTATCATCTCTGCCCTCCTTACGTGACACACATGTTAAAACCAAGCTAAGAAGGCTAAACAACCAGCGATACTAATAATAAGATAGAAATGGTTCTCTTTCTAGAATGTGAGTGTCGGTGGAGCCTCATCAAACTTTGGTCTTTTCCCAAGTGACTGGAGGCAGACCTGGGATTCCACCAAGGTTTTCTTCCATGTGGACAAAGCTTATCATCTTATTGCAATTATAAATGTATTCTGAGCAAAGCTGTGATCACAGGCATTTTTTCTTTGGTTTAATTCCCAGCTTCAATCTTTCAGAGCACACCAACTTCAGTGCCCTGCACACAGTAGGGTCTTGAGAAAACTTTTTGGCATAGCTGAGCATCGGGGCTGCTCAAGAGGCCAGTTGAGGGTGTGCGCGTGGCAATTTACCACTTTGAGACTCAAAGGGTTAATCCCAGCCTGGCCCCCTTTTGGCTTTTCCATGGAGACCTTCATCCCTAATTCCCTCTGAAACAAAGGCTTTGACTCAGGTCTTGGGCAGGACAAAAGGAACATAGTGAAGCCTCAGGCAGCTACAGCTGGTTTGTTAATGACCAGTTCCATTCCAAGGCCTCTCTACATCCAGGGACTTTTGGGTGGGGATGCTGAGAAAATTGGCTTTGGGGAAGTTAAGGGCACGCAAATGGACTTAACCTGCCAAGGCGTGGGGATGCGGTCGTTCATGCTCTGTTTTCTTCTGCAAACCAAGTGTCTATAGTATGAATGAGGAAAAGGGAAGATAGCTGAAGGGACTCAAAGGGGCGTTTTCCAGAGCCTCTGAGTTGGAGAGTGTGACTTCATTTAATGTCAGCTGTCAATTTACATTCAATCACCTCCCACCAGGCTCCTCCTTTAACACATGGGAATTATAATTTGATATGAAATTTAGGTGGGAACACAGAGTCAAACTGTATCACCATGTCTACAAAAACATTTAAAAAATTAACTGGGTGTGGTGGTGCAGACCTGTAGTCAATTCCCATTCAGAATGGGGGCTGCAAGCTCCAAAGTTTGAGATCTTGCTGGAAATGCACTGGGCCAGAAAGTTAGCCTGTTGGAGAGGGTAATCCTCCCAGCTCCAGGGCCTTCCCCAGTCCCTGGGAGGTCCAGGCTGCCATAGGGGCTCCTGCGGTTACTGCAGGGATAAAGGTTTTCTGTGCTTTCCTTGCCTCTCGTCTTGAATGTGGCTAAAAGCAGCAACATCTGTGTTCCTCCTGCGAGATGAACACTGGATGGATATATTAATAAAGCCTGGGTTGGAAAGAGGCCAGAGTGGGTGGGGTAGGCTCAAAAAGTGTGGTCCGTCGTGGGGCTGAGCCAGGTTCCTGTACTCAGAATAGTCGAGGGGGAGGAAGGTCGGCACAAGAGTGTGAGTGAGTGAAAAGTGTGTGTGTGTGGGGGGGGGGGGTGGTCCAAGAAGGTAAGACAAAGAACCTGGAAAATAGCAGGGTGCTGGTAACAATACCAGAAGAGCCTAAGGCTTCCCAGGGGCTGGAACAAATGGGTGTTTCAAGGTGAGAACAGCGGGACCCTGACACAGTTGTGTAGGGAATTGTGGTTTTCTTAGACCAGTGGCTTCTGCTCACCAGCATCGCCAAATAAAAACCCAAGGAACCAATCACTCTATGTTGAGCTGACAGCTGTGCTCTGAGCTGCCCTCACTCTCCTCCAGGCCAGGCTCTGCCGGCTTTTCAGGCTGTTACTTTCCAGCAGAGGCAGACAGGTTTGTCTCTCTGGATTGGATGAAGTGTGAGGTCAGCCTCTCAGCCTCCCAGCCTCTCCACCCCTTGGTGTGTTTCTCTGAGCTCCCATGTTCTCAGCCTCTTAGACCATGAGTGAGGCTGGGAAAAGCTGCTTGGGTTTGAATCTTAGCCATTTTTAGTCAGCCTTCATGAACTACGGCTCCTACATCTGTAAAACAGGATGATGTTACCAATATAGCTATTGTGAGGATGAAATTGGAGATAATGTTCCATAATTTTAAAATTAAAAAAAAAATTATTTTAGAGACAGGGTCTTGCTCTTTTACCCAGGCTGGAATACAGTGGTGTGATTATTGGTCACTGTAGCCTTGAACTCCTGGGTTCCAGTGATCCTCCCCAGTTGGTCTCCAGAGTAGCTGGGACTGCAGGTGTGCACCATCACTCCGGTTAACTTTTAAAATGTTTTTGTAGAGATGGTGATACGGTTTGGCTCTGTGTTCCCATCTAAATTTCATACCGAATTATAATTCCCATGTGTTAAAGGAGGAACCTGATGGGAGGTGATTGAATCATGCGGGGTGGACTTCCCTTTTTCTGTTCTCGTGATAGTTTCACGAGATCTGGTTGTTGAAAAGTGAGCAACACCTCCCACTTTGCGGTTCTTTCCTGCTCTGGCTGTGTGAAGACTGTGCCTACTTTCCCTTCACCTTCTGCCATGATTGCAAGTTTCCTGAGGCCTCCCCAGCCATGGCTCCTGGGTAACCTGTGGAACTGTGAGTCGATTAACCTCTTTTCTTTATAAGTTACCCAGTGTGAGGTAGTTCTTTATAGCAGTGTGAGAACAATAAAAATGGAGTCTTACTGTGTTACCTAGGCTGATCTCAACTCCTGGGCTCTAACAATCATACTGCTTTGGCCTTTCAAAGCTCTGAGACTACAGGCATGTCACCACCATGCCCAGCTAATTTAAAAAAAATTTTGTAACAGCAGTCTTGCAGTGTTATCCAAGCTGGAGTGCAGTGGTGCGATCATAACTCACTGCAGCTTCAAATCCTTGAGCTCAAGTGATCCTCTCACCTTGGCCTCCTGAGTAGCTGGGACTACAAGCATGCACTACTGAGTGCAGCTCCATAATTTTTAAAAATTAGGCCTCTGTGAGGGTTAATTGAGGCTAATGTACATGGAGTTGGACTCCATAACTCTAGGGCACCTTTCAGCTCTTAGATTCTTAGGGTTTCCCCTGCCTCTGTTTCTAAGCCGTCTGCTTGATACCTTTTGTCTCCTAGATGTCCTCATCTCCCACCTGCAGGTGATTCTCACCTGCCACTCAGGTTCAATCCAAGCTGGGCTGCCACGTGAAAGACCTTTGAAGGGAAAATCCTGTTTATCAAATTAGCTGAATTCTCAAAGCCTGGCTACCACACAAGGAATCAGATGCTAATTAATGAACAGCCCACACAGCTCCATTGCCGATTTGCATAAATATGCATTGTCAAACTGTTAGGAAGACAAAAGCCAGATAACTGCCACGGAGCTGGAGTGATTACGTGGGGCTCTCCTAGTGAGCCTTTGCAATAGGGATTACAGCCTCCATGATTTTTTTTTTTTTAAGTCATCCTTTATTTTTCTTTTTCCACACCCTCCCTCCTCATTCTGGTTAAGGTTCAGCTCTCTTTGCATTATCAACTACCAAACACAACACGATGCAAAGTAAGACAGGGCTGGCCCTCCATTGAGCAAGATGCCTTTCCTCAGCCACTTAACATTGCCTGGGTCTCTTGCATCTGGTTTAGAGACAGAGGGAGAGAGACTAGTATGAAGTTGTCCCTGCCCCTTACCTCCATCTCAAATGAAGATACAAGAAGCATGGAGGTCTCGCCATAAAACTTGTCTGATGGATGGTTTTAATCCTTGCTAATTACAGCTAATTGGAGCTGTCAATCGCTTACATCCCTGACACAGGGAGGTCAGGTGATTCAAACTTAGCCAACTGTGGATAGAGTAATTAGATGCATTGGCGTTAATGAGTATGAAGGAAGGGGGAAGCTCTCACATCTCTGTGCATAAGGAATCTCAGAAGGTGAAGCTGTGCTGAAGCCAGATGTTTCCTGGAGAAGAAGTGAGATCTGGCAGCCTCAACCATCATCAGTCTCTGAGAATCAGCAGTGGCAGCACGGACAATATCTGTCAGTTCATTTCAGAAAATATGTATCGAGTATCTGTGCTATGCTGGGTGCTGTAGGAGGCAGGATTCTGGCCCTGGAGGAGATCTCTGTTTTACTATAAAGATAACCAAATAGCTACCTTAGGCTGGGTAAGCACCTAGCTACTCTGTGGAGGGCTCGCCTTTGCAGTCCCTAGAGTATATCTCAGCTAATTTATTGATGAAAGGATCCAACTGAAGTGAATCTATCTTTGGGGAGGGATTTTCCACTCTGCGTGGATGTTTTCTGGTTTATCTGTCTTCCGCAGCATGAAGTCAGGTAGGTCTGTGTTCATGTGCCCATCTGGGATGACTCTTCTGGCTACTGAAAAATGAGGATGCTGATGCCCTCCTCACCGAGTCCCAGTGGACAAGCCAGGAAAGAAGCTGAGCAGGGCTTCTAGGGGAGAAAGTCCAGGGATTTGCAAAGGAGGGCAGTTTCCTCTGGGTCAATTTGCAGAGTCGAGGTTACCCATGTGCTGAGTCTTGAACTCCCACATAGGGGTCCTCATGCCTTCAAATATCTACCAGCCCTCCAGTATCTACCAGACTCATCTCGAGTCTGAGATGCTGAGATCTCCACTCAGTTGCTGAAGGAATGGGAGTTTACTTACAGTGAATGTCTATTCTACTAGGCAATTTGTATCTGTTGTTACCTTTATTTCTTATAAAATCGTGTGATTCAGGTACTAATGTAGCTAAATTTATAACTTAAAAACTTCAGAGCTGAAGAACTGGAATTCAGAGGCATAAGTGACTTGTCCAAGGCATCATTGCAAACGTCTGAGTCAGGATGCACACTCAGCTCTAGCTCCACTTGTGCCCCACTCCTTGCTGTTGTCTTTGTTTACTGTAGACCCCTACCCTGTAAATAATTATAACAATGGTAACTCTGACCCCAACTTTTATTGATGGATTGGATGGCAATTAATTCACTGGGCAGACATGGTTCATGGTGGAAACGGCATAATTCTGAAGCCTACTTCCACAAGTCCCAGAAGCAGTGGCCACGTGGTCCAACCAGCCGGCTATGAAATCTTCAGACCTGAGGGCAAATGCCACAGAACTTCCCCCACCTGCATGTGAACCTATCTGGCCAGTGGTAGACAGCCCACTGTGAGGCACCACGGGGAAGTTCAGGGTGGCAGAGGGTTTGTTTTAGAAGACTTAAAAGTAGATAGTAAGCTAAAAAAATGGGGTGGACTATGGGTATTTCTGTGGCTTCCAGAAGCCACAATGCACAGCTCATTTACAGTGGCTAAAGGAAGTCCCAACACGTTCCCTTTCCCAGGAGATCCTCTGCTCCAGAAGTGAAATGGGCTCTACAGAGGAACTCGTGTCCCCCTTTACAACCCCTGGCTGACAGGATCCATAAGTCCCCACCAACATGTATATAGGAAGGAAAAATCAATATAGTAAAAGAGAAAAAGAGAACTTTAAGGAATTTGCCAGTCTTCATGTGGCCCATGCCAATGCCCAGCCCATTAATCATCTGTGTGAAAAGACCCAAGACACTCACAGGAAAGGATGTGAAAAACAAGTCATTAAAAAATGTTTAAAAATTTTGGCCAGGTGTGGTGGCTCACACCTGTAATTCTAGCACTTTGGGAGGCTGAGGTGGGTGGATCACTTGAGGCCAGGAGTTTGAGACCAGCCTGGCCAACATGGTGAAACCTTGTCCCTACTAATACAAAAATTAGCTGGGCATGGTGGTGCATGTTTTACTCCCAGCTACTCAGGAAGCTGAGAAGGAGAATCACTTGAACCCAGGAGGCAGAGGATGCAGTGAACCGAGATTGCACCACTGCACTCTAGCCTGGGCAGCAGAGCAAGATTCCATCTAAAGAAATATTTAGAACTTTTAATAAAACACGGAATAGTTTATAACATGCACATGTGCAAACACATACACACACATATCCACACACAGCCAAAGCCAGTATCTCCATTTGAACATTGACGAAAGGAAGTTTTAGAGAAGAGGGAGACTGCAGCACAATCTTGCTGAGGACTGACAGCATGGATGGAGAAAGCAAATTTAAATTATCTGAGACTAGGAAAAATATGGAGAAAAAACCCTCAGCCCCCATAGTCCCTCAAAAATACACGACTAACAAGGAATGTGGTACTGAAAACAGGGAGTTTGAGTGAAGGCATCTCTTCACTCAGAGTTTAGTCTTTTTGCAGGTGGCAAAGCAGAGAAAGAACAAAACTCATCAGGTGTCAGCTGGAAGGCATGCTGGGCAGGGTGGCTGCATGGACGCTAGGAGTCTGGTTTCCTCTCCTTATCAGATCTGTGGTTTTAGAGTCTTCTAGCCTCTCAGCCTTTGTTATTTCATCTGTGATGGCATGTGCAGAGTGTCTGCCTGGTTCATTCACATCAGTTCCCTTTTGGAAACTGGCTGTCAGCACCTCCAGCCAGGATGTGCTAAGATATCCCTGTATGAGAAGAACCGCAAAGTAGAAGACCCTGCGTTAGCAAAGAGTGGAGCTTAGGCTCAGAGATGCACTCCTGTGCATGTCCAGCCTCCGCTTCCTGTATTGAAAGAACTTTGTTCTATGCAGAGTCTGATGGGACTTAACAAGTCTGCTACCCCCATGAACTAGAGTCAAATGGCCCCTACCCTAGCCCAGAGCCCTCTTGGCAGCTCGGCCATCTACAGCGGCAGCAGTACTCTCCCAGCAGCTGGTCCCCAAGAGCTGAACTCCTCCTGTTCTGAACAAAGGTGAGACAACCTCCAAAAGCTGTCACTCAGAAGCAGGTATCAGGGATCAAAGAGGAGACCCAAGGGAAGGCTTCAGGGCTTGTTAGGTTCAGCCTCCTGCAAGTTCAATGAAGTCAAGGGCAGCATGGAGACCCGAAGTCTTTATACGCTTATGCTTTGCCAAGAGCTCTGGGCCACAGCATGCCTCCTGTGTAGTTTCTGGGTACTTTGACAGTCAGGGATGGCCAAGGTTAAGGGTATAGGGCTGGCTATATACTATTTGAACTACGTACACATAAAGTGTCTTCATGAGACAAATGACGCTGTGTGCAGGTGTGTTTAGAATGTGAATTCCCTGAGTTCCCGCAGAGTTCCAAATCTATCATCTCTCTTCAGTGGAAAAGAAGTCTGATATATTGGGAGTCTTTCCCCAACAGCTTATACCAATTCTCTCTTTTTTCTTCCTTCATGCCACGTTTATAGTTAGAGCCTCACAGTCCTGTTCTTGGTCACTCGCTGTCTTGTATTCTTTGTACTTTATTTTTCATGTCAGCCAGATTTTACTTTCCCAACCAGACACGTAGTTCCCTGAAGGTATTTTCCATGACTGGCAATAATGTATTGCTTGGCACTAGAGCATTCCACATTTTTCAAAGGCTTTTCCTGCCTTCCATGAATTCAGCTGTGGTAGGATAAGTATGGCCATGCCCATGTGACAGACATGGACACTGATACACGGGAGGTGGAATCACTTGATTGGGCACACGTTGCTCTTTGGAACCAGAAACGAGACCTCATGTTATTGGCTGAATGTCTGCTACCCACTGGCCCCCATCAGGGCTTCATATTCATTTGCTAGCACTATTCTCTATAAACAGAAAAGGCTCAATAAAGAATCACTTGATTATTTAGCTTTTTAAGTATTTCCCTATGTTAAATTGTTCCAAACCTCAGGGTGGACAATTAAAAATGACTGCAAATATTTAACACCTTCTTCCATCAAGAAATGGGATCTGATTACTATCCTCTTGAATCTGGGCTAGACTCAGTGGTTTGCCATAACCAATAGAACATGGTGGAACTGACACTGCGGATCTTCCAAGACTAAGTCAGAGAAGGTCATAGTTTCCACTTTACTTGTTGGAGCACTTGCTCTTGGAGTGTTGAGCCACCATGTAAGAAGACTGATTACTTTGAGGTTGCCATGCCAGAGAGGCCAAGATCAGCACTCCACTCAGGGTAGCAGTCCCAGCTCAGCCCAGTTTGTGAGCCATCCCTGCCAAGGTGCTAGTCTTGTGAGTGAAGCCACATTGGAACCCCCAGATCAGACCATCCACCAATATGTGGCCTTCATTTGTGGTACATGAGACAGAAAACTCACCCAGATGAATACAACATGAAGTCCTGCTTTGGAGTAATTTTTTACATAGCAGTAGATGACCCAGAAAATTCTTCAGTCTTCTCTTGAGCTTACTTAGAACAGGTGTCAACACCTGAATAACACCTGAGTATAGGAAGGTTCACATCCTGCTTATCTCCATATGTTAGATTCTTTAGTAGTATTTTAGCTTTCCTCACCTTTTGCTGGAGGAAATTGTGTGGACATTCTGAATTCTTGCAGAAAATTAGGTTCTGTTTAGAAATATGCTTATAATTATGAGTTGTGCAATTGGCTGTGAGAGTGTCCACATAAAATTATGCATTTTTGAGCACGTCCATGTTTCTAACTCTGGGTTTAGTCATACATATCATTCAGGTTCCAACTCAGGTGCTGCTTCTGCCATGAAATCTGTTATTTTTTCTCCCACTCGGAGGAGAGGTCTCTATTCTACGCTCTCAGGTCAATATGTCTACATTTTTATGACTCTGATTATATTTTGCCTTTTCCATGGCTTTATTTATTTATTTATTTATTTATTTATTTTGAGATGGAGTCTCACTCTGTTACCCAGGCTGGAGTGTGTTAGTGGTGCAATCTTGGCTTGCTGCAACCTCTGCTTCCTGGGTTCAAGTGATTCTTCTGCCTCAGTCTCCTGAGTAACTGGGATTACAGGCATATGCCACCATGCCTGGCTAATTTTTGTGTTTTTAGTAGAGACCGGGTTTTACTATGTTGACCACGCTGGTCATGAACTTCTGACCTCAAGTGATAGGCCCACCTCAGCCTCCCAAAGTGCTGGCATTACAGATGTGAGCCACTGTGCCCAGCCTGCTGTGGCTCTTTTTAAACCTAAGTCTCTCTTCTGTTGCTCAAGGTCCTTAAGGCAGTTGACCTTTGCTTTTTGATCTTATTTTCTTAAGACCCTTACTTCTTGCTTATTGTGGAAGAGGTACCACTATGTGTCCATGTGCCTTTTTCCTCCTAGCACATGGGAAGACTCAATGCTGTGCAGTTAGAACCATGAGATTGAGGCCTTGTCAGAGGGATATGAGCAGAAGTGATGCATGTCTCTTTCAGGTCAGCACTTAGAAGCCCTCCACTATTCCTCTGCCTGCCACTGCAGCTTTGGAAGCTAATGTGTCCCAGATAGCATGAACTACATGACAGAGGAAAGTGGTTTGATTCACATTAAGCTTGGCATGAGTGAGGAATAAGCCTTTATTTTGTTAATGCACTGAGAGTTTGGGGCTTTATTTGTTACTACAGAATGGCTTATTCTATTCTCACTGATAAAATGATACAACAATTATACTAATAGCTATAGCTCATATTTGCTGAGTGTCTCTTAGGAGTCAAGTGTTCTGTTACGTGTTTTACATATTTAATATCTTAAAACACTTCCAACAGCTCTATATACCATGTAGTATTAGTCAAATTCTCATTTCATAGTTGGAGAAATTTATACTCAGGAAGATTACAATAATTATTTAATGTAGTTAGTAATTGGCTGAGCTGGGACTTGGCCCCATGTCTGTCTGACTCCACAGTGATTTTTTTGTAATCTACTCTATAGACTCTATTCCTATGTCTAAATTCCAGGTAACTTTGAACTGGGCCTTGTTCAGAGCAGGAGCTCTAGATGAATGCTTTTGTTTTTTGTTTGATTCATATTAAATAAAAAGAGGCATTAGATCTATTTTTAAGGAACTTACTATAAGGTTGTTTCATTTAAATGTTTCATTTCTATCATTTCTGGGTTATCTTCTAAATACTAAAATCAGCTTCTTTAGAGGTTAAGAGGGCTCAAAACCACAAAGTTCACCTTTACCTCCTCCTCAGCCCTACTCTGGCACAGCCATCAGATAGTGGAGGAGTTTCTCCCCTGAATTCTGAGTCTCAGAACCATAGATTAAATGAAAGACATGTATTGGGTACTGTGATCTGAATGTCTGTGTCCTCCTAAATCAATACGTTAAAATGCTTTTATCCAAGACCATGCTATTAGGGTCTGAGGCCTTTAGAGATGGTTAGAGAGTAGGGGCAGAGCTGTCGTGAACAGGATTAGTGCCCTTATAAAATACATCCCAGAGAAACCCCTCACCCTGTCCACCACATGAGGACACAGCAAAACGGAACCAACTAAGAGAAAGCAGGTCTTCATCAGACACTGAATCTACGGCACCTTGATCTTGGACTCCTACCCTCCAGAACTATAAGAAATAAATTTCTGTTGTTTATGAGCCAGCCTGTGGCATTTGTTGTATCAACCTGAACAGACTAAAATTGTGATGCTTGGAGTTTTCATCCAAACTTAAACCTAGTCTTTTCCTGCTTGTGCCACAGATTCCCTGGCAGCCTCCCTGTTCAGGAATGGTTTTGGGTTCAGAGACAATAGCATGGAAGTTATTTTCCAGATGAAATAAGAAGTTGGATTCAGATTTCTGTCCTACCAAGGGGCATTTGTCTTGAGACTGCCCTACTGATGGAATCTTGGGAGGGGTTTGCATGAATTCCGCTGGTGGCCGGAGCCAAATGTGTTGTACCAAGGTCTGTGGTGCATAGTTTATGGTAGCAATTACTGAGCCAGATTCTTAAGTAGTCATGATACCTTCAGTTACGGGCAAAGTTGGGGAGGTCAACATTATAAGTGTTTGCATTTTCAGGGCCCTGGGAATCCATAAAGATCACTGGAGTGTATTATTTCACTCCTGCTCTGCCTTCTCGGCCTTCTTCTCTGATTTAAAACATTCTCAGCACAGGGTATAAAATTAAACACACAGCATCAGCGAAACTAGCACAACAGAATAAAAAAAGGGAAAAACCCTTGAAGATAAAATGTAATTGTGAAAGGCAGGGCCTGCCAATCTTTCCCTTGAACAAAATTTGCAGTTCTAGTTGCAGTTTTGAAAAATATATAAATGTATAAATGTTGAAATACCCTCAAGCATACAGAAAATTTGCAAATACAGTAAAAATAACTTGTTTTAATTGAACCATGTAAGCGAAGTTGCTGACTTCATGCCCCATCACCCCTAAATTCTTTAGTTGTATTTCCTACATGCAAGGACATTATTCTAAACCACCACAAAACAACTATCAAATCAGGAAGGGGACATTGGTCCCTGATTACCACTTAATCCTTAGACCCCACTCACATTTCTGCGGTTGCTCAGTTATGTCTTTCAACAGAAGGATCCAGTTCAGAATCACGCAATGTGTTTATACATGTGTGCTTCTATCTAGAAGGGTTCCTCTGTCTTTGTTGGACTTTCATGACCTTCACTCTTTTGAAGATAGTCCAGCTATCTCGCTAATGTCCTTCATTTTGTTTGTTCATTTTTTAAAAATTTCAATAGTTTTTTTGGGGGTACAGGTGGTTTTTGGTTACATAGATAAGTTCTCTAGTGGTGATTTCTGACATTTTGGTGCATCCATCACCCAAGCAGGGTACACTCTACCCAATGTGTAGTCTTTTATTCTTCACCGTCAGGCACCCTTCCCCCAAGTCCCCAGTCTGTTATGTCATTCTTACACCTTTGCATCGTCATAGCTTAGCTCCGAGTTAAAAGTGAGAACATGTGCTATTTGATTTTCCATTCCTGAGTTACTTCACTTAGAATAATGGCCCTCCAGCCCCGTTCAAATGGCTGCAAAGGTCATTATTTTGTGTTTTATGGCTGAGTAGTATTCCATGGTGTATATACCACATTTTCTTCATACACTCATTGGTTGATGGGCAGTTAGGTTGGTTTCATGTTTTTGCAATTGTGAATTGTGCTGCTGTAAACATGCATGTGCATGTTTGTTTTTCATGTAATGACTTCTTTTTTGGTAGATAACCAGTAGTGGGATTGCTGGATTGAATGGTAATTATACTTTTAGTTCTTTAAGGACTCTCCACAGTGTTTTTGATAGTGGTTGTACTAGTTTACATTCCCACTAGCAGTGTAAAAGTGTTCCCCTTTTTACCACATCCACACCAACATCTATTGCTTTTTGACTTTTTAATTATAGAGAGTGTCCTTCATTTTGGGTTTGTGTGATGTTTTCTCAAGATTAGATTCAGAAGTGTCCTGAAAATGAAACTGCCATCTTCTTACTGCATCTTATCTTGTGACACATAGTTTTGATTTTTCTCATCTTTGATAATCATTTGATTAAGATGATGCTTCTGGGCATCTTTACTATAAAGTTACACATTTCTCATTTGTAATTAATAAATATTTGATGAGGAGTTACTTAATCTGTAAATATACTGTTTCTCATCAGACATTCCATTTATTCATTTATTGTGATGCTTTCAAAACTAGGACCAGTTGAGCATTAAAAGAAATGATGAAAGCCACAGGTTATAAGTCTTTGAGTAAAATAGAAAAGACAGTTCCACGTTGATATAAGGTGTCTTGTGTGTTCTCATACTATGTCACCATCCTTTTATTAGCTCCTTGGTTTATGATACAACCAGTTATTCCAGATTTGTCTTGTATTTTTTTTTTCACCTTAGTCCTGGAGTCAGCTATTTCTCCAAGGAACCATGGTACTTTTTAGTGAAAAATGGTATACAGAAGTCCAGGAGGGGCCACTAGACATGCTCACTGCTTTGGGGATGTCACTGAATCCAGAACCTCTCAGTGGATGAAGGGAGTGTATAGGGATACACACGCACACATGCACACCTACGACATCTATATGCATGTTTGTATCTACAAATACTAAAAATGGAGAGTTCACAATGATGTCTCTAATTTCACATCAATACCACAGGATTTATTCTGTTTTCTTCTCCTTTCCATGTTGTAATTCCCTTCTTCTTCCTCTTTTTTTGAGGGGGGATGGTGTCTCGCTCTGTTGCCCAGGCTGGAGTGCAGTGGCACAATCTCAGCTCACCGCAACCTTTGCCTCCTGGGTTCAAGCATTTCTCCTGCATTTCTCCTGCCTCAGCCTCCCAAAGTAGCTGGGATTACAGGCATGTGCCACCATGCCTGGCTAATTTTTTTTTTTGTATTTTTAGTAGAGACAGGTTTCATCTTATTGGCCAGCATGGTCTCAAGCTCCTGACCTTGTGGTCTGCCCACCTTGGCCTCCCAAAGTGCTGGGATTACAGGTGTGAGCCACTGCGCCCGGCCATAAGTCCATTCTTTTTCCAGTGAGGAATGTGGCTTCCGTTATGCTCAATATATTTGCTTATTTTTTCATTCATCCCATATATGACCAATCTCCCATCAATGATGCTGTCTCCTCCCCCAACCCAGAAAATGCACATTTCTCACTGTTTAGGCTCCAATATGTCATCCTGGGTCACACCCTATGCTGATGCCTCTTCAGCCTACTTAGATTCAAGACCTTGCATTCGATTGTCACAAAACAGACCATGCAGGCCAGCCCTTAGCAGGGACTCCCTCCCCACTCTGCCTGGGCTCTGAGACCCAAACTGGCTCACTTCCATGTGTGGACTTTCATTTTTCTTAACCTGTTCAACCCCAGAAACCTCCCACGGGCTGCTCCCTTCACCTTGCTTGGTTCTACTTTAGGAATACAGTGTTTGAAAAGATGAAGGAAAATGAAACTGCAATCCCAAGGCTGAGATAATACAAGTTTACCTGGGTCTTTTGACTTTTTCTGCTCTCCCTCTCTTGAGGGGGTGAGGAGTGATGATGAGGAAGTTAAGGCACTGCATCTGTTCATCGCAAGAACAGGTATTGTTGGGCCCAGGCAGAGCAAGCAAGAGGCCCACCTTTTACGGCTCTGGACCTCTTTCCTCATTTGGTCCTCTGCATTGGAGGGAAGAGGATCTTAAGTTGTCTTAATAAGACAACTATGTAGCACCTGTTGTCTAAAACAGTCTGCACCTCCACTCGGTGAGTGGATATTATCCTTATAGTTTTTCAGATAAATGGTTAGAAGCCTTACATGCTTATTCATGTCCACCAAGGGGCAGAACCAGGATTTGGACTTGGGGCTGTCTGCCTCCAACTCTGTTTACCTCCTCATCTCTTGGAGGAGGCAGAGCACATCTTAGGAAGCCAGCCATACTAAAGATGTTTGATCAATGTTAGTTAATATTAATGTCTGTGTGAAGAAAACATAAAATATGAGCTCTGGGGCTCTGGTGAGTTGGTGAGATTTAACTCAAGCTCTGTGGCCAGGGAATATTCTCTGTTTTTCTTTCTGAGATGTTATAGTAGGCATTTTTCAAGAGAAGAAGCTGTTCATGTTGTGCAGCTGAGAAGTATTCTCTTGGACATCTCATGAGATCATGATTTTATAATGAATAAGAATATGGGGCATTTACTAGGTGTCTGATTGAGTTCTAAAACTTCATACCTATCAGTTTATTCAACAGTCACTATGAGGTGATGGATATTATTTTCTTCTATTCATAGGTAAGAACTTAAGGTGCAGAGAGTTTAGGTAGTGTCCAAGGTTATTGTATTAGTCCATTCTCACACTGCTAATCAAGACATACCCAAGATGGGATAATTTACAAAAGAAAGAGTTTTAATGGACTCACAGTTTCACATGGTTGGGGATTCCTCACAATCATGGTGGAAGATGAAGGAAGAGCAAAGAGACATTTTACATAGCAGCAGGCAAGCAAGTTTGTGCAGGGGAACTCCCCTTTATAAAACCATCAGATCTCATGAGACCTATTCACTACCATCAGAACAGTAGAGAGAAACTGCCCCTATGATTTAATATCTCCACCTGGCCCCACCTTTGACATTCAGGGATTATTACAATTCAAGGTGAGAGTTGGGTGGGGACACAGTCAAACCATATATAAGTTACAGAACTGGAGAGAGGAAGAACCAGCATTTGAGTGCAGGCTGGTTGGTACTTGGGCTCAGTTCTACCATATATGAGTGACAGAACTGTAGAGAGGAAGAACCAGCGTTTGAGTGCAGGCTGATTGGTACTTGGGCTCAGTTCTACCATATATGAGTTACAGAACTGGAGAGAGGAAGAACCAGCGCTTGAGTACAGGCTGATTGGTACTTGGGCTCAGTTCTTGACCGAGCAGTAGGTTCTGCTCACTCACGGACTTCTCAACTACTGGATTCTAGAATTTAGCTGAATGTGCTTTTTCACAAAAAAAAAAAAACAAACACATCACAATTAAGCCAATAGACATAAGAGCACTTTGGCAAGTGGAAAAATTATCCAATGATATATTCATATTACTTATTGAGTTTTTGTTACATCAAGTGTTTCCCTTTAGCTGTTTTTGAGACAGGCATTAAAGTATTAATTCAGAAATTATTAAGTCAGAATGGGTGAGTCTGGGTTTTTACTGAATGCCACATGCCAGGAATAATAATCAAAACCATGCCTCTAAAAAAACTAACCACCTAGAAAGCGAGATGGGCAAGCAAACCAATATACAATATCCTGTAGTAATTACTATGGCAGATGTAAGTAGAGGATGCTACAGGAGTGAAAAAGGAAGGTAGAGAAAATATTCTTAAAAGGGAGAATCTGGGGTCAGGGTCCTGGCCGGATGTCAGTTTCACCTTGCATGGTTCAACTGAGTGAACTTCCTTAAAGGGACTTTTTACAGGGGCATGGTTAAATAAACTAAAAAGAGATGTTGAGGCACCCCGAATCCAGCAATCATGGGATGCCCTTAACACTTCGAGGCTGAAAGGTCAAGGAAAGAAAATGGTTTTACCAGAGCCCAGTAAGAGCTAGAGATACAAAGGAAGGGCTTGCAGCTAGAAGCACGGCCTCAGAGAGATGCGGCTTTCACCAGACATA
The DNA here is from genome assembly GCA_004027715.1 of Plecturocebus donacophilus. Taxonomy (NCBI): domain Eukaryota; kingdom Metazoa; phylum Chordata; class Mammalia; order Primates; family Pitheciidae; genus Plecturocebus; species Plecturocebus donacophilus. Next base: position 50,060 of record PVKP010002148.1, on the reverse strand, counting down.
AAGGGGCAGGCAAAAAATACTCCAACCAGTTTTTAGTTCCATCTTCTCAACTCCTGTGGCTGTTTCCCAGCAGTAAAACCCAAATGAAAGTCAGCTGTCAAAAGGACCTAAGTAAGGCGCTCTGAAGGCCTCAGCCATCTGGGCAGAGAGCAGGGAAGAAGTTCCAGACAGTAGATTTGGGGTGAGGGCAGATGGAGAATAGCCTGCCTATGATGGAAGGCTTCCTGAAAAAGGCAGTTCCTTAATTAATGGTGGAGTATACAGAAGAGTTTTCTAGATAAAGATGGAAGGGGAAGAGCAAGAAGACATGCCAGTCAAAGAGTCTATCCTGTTTCTTTCTTTTTTTTTTGAGATGGAATCTTGCTCTGTTGCCCAGGCTGGAGTGCAGTGGTGCCATCTCAGCTCACTGCAGCCTCCATCTCCCAGGTTCAAGTGATTATTCTGCCTCAGCCTCCTTGGAGTTGCAGGTGCCTGCCACCATGCCTGGCTAATTTTTTTGTATTTTTAGTAGAGATGGGGTTTTGCCATGTTGGCCAGGCTGGTCTCAAACTCCTGAACTCGGGTGATCCACCTGCCTCGGCCTCCCAAAGTGCTGGGATTACAGGAATGAGCCACCATACTCAGCTGAGTCTATCCTGTTTAAAGGTTTGATTTTGTTGGGAAACTACAATATCTTCAAAATAAATGGGGTGGGAAAGGTGAGAAAGATGCAGTGGTAGAACTACATTTTGCCCCAGCCATATCTTCTCATCACTCTTCTTTCTTTATGTTTAAAACATATAAAATCATATTTGTTGGAGAGAAAAAAAAATCACATCATTACCATTATGGAAGGGATCTCAAAAGGATCAGCCCCTGGATCAGTCTGGCAACTTTCTAAACCATCCAGGATAGGTGTCATCTAGGTTCCACCTAGAGTTAAACATCTTGCTCAGTTCTTTCTTTTACATCAAAATTTAGACTCATCTTTCATAGCCCACTGTCCTAGTCCACTTGGGCTGCTGTAACAAAGTACCATAGACTTAGAAGAAGTCTGAGATCAAGGCACCTGTAGACTCCGTGTCTGGTGAGGGCTCGCTCGTGACCTCGTAGGCAGCAACTTCTTGCTGTGTCCCCCAGGGTGGAAGGGACAAGGCAGCTCTCCAGTTCCTTGTTTATAAGGGCACTAATCCCATTCATGAGGGTTCATGACCTAACTATCTCCCAAAGGTCCTACCTTCTAACACCATCCCCTTAGGGGGTTAGGTTTTAATCTATGAATTTTATAAAGATAACTGCAAACGATAGCACCCATCATCATCTTCTACCCAGACTTTTAATTTTATATTTTATTTTTTAAGAGACAGGGTTTTACTCTGTCACCGATTCTGGAGTGCAGTGGTGTGATCATAGCTCACTGCAGCTTGGAACTCCTGTTCTCAAGAGATCCTCTTGCCTCAGCCTCCTGAGTAGCTAGAAATACAGGCATGAATCACCATGAACAGCTAATTTTTGTAGATTTTATAGAGATGGGGTGTCATTATGTTGCTCAGAGTTGTCTCAAAGTGATCCTCCCACCTTGGCCTCCCAAAGCGTTGAATACCAGGCATAAACTACTGCACTCAGCCACTTTCCCAGGCTCTTAACCTTACAGTAGTTTTAATACAGTGTTGTAGAAGGCCAAAGTCTAGTCTATTTTGAAGGGTCACTTTTATCTTCAAGTTCTATGGCCTTGGCACCAAGTCTGTCCTAATGCCTTAGAGTTCCTTCTTCTTGCCAATACCAAGCCTAGCTCTCTTATTCTACTTTAATGTCAAGAACCAGTGTAGGCCATAAGTAGGGCAGCCCGCACAGGGCCTGGAAAAGTAACAACAGTCTCCTGGCTATTTCCTTTCTTCCCACTCCACACACTCCTTATTCATGTGAAACTTACAATGCTGATTATCTTGAGTGTTTTCTTCCACTTGCGTTATTAGAATTCCCATTACCCATCACCCTAATGCTTTATGAAAAGATATCTTCACTATTCTCCTTATACAGATAAGAAAGGTGAGACATAGACACCTGATGTCACACCCCTAGAAAGTGTAGAGTGAGTGTTCAACATCAGTCTGATGCAGACCATACACTCTTCACACTCTTTTTTTTTAGGTGGAGCCTTGCTCTGTCACCCAGGCTAGAGTGCAGTGGCACAATCTTGCCTTACTGCAACCTCTGCCTCCTGGGTTCAAGCGATTTTCCTGCCTCAGCCTCCTGAGTAACTGGGATTATAGACACGCATCAGCACAACTGGCTAATTTTGTATTTTTAGTAGAGATGGTGTTTCACCATGTTTGCCAGGCTGGTCTCAAACTTCTGATTGCGAGTGATCTTCCCACCTCAGCCTTTGTAATCCCAAAGTGCTGGGATTACAGGTGTGAGGTAGCATGCCCGACCTCTCTTCACACTCTTAACTGCTATGCTGGGCTTCATCTCTAAACAGATTTCACAAACGGGCTCGCTTTTCTGATTTCTGTAATTTCCCTCCCTCATAGGACTATACTTTGGCTTCAGTATTCTTTCTAAATCATGGAATACTCCTTGTTTGAGATGCTTTATTTTCTTCTTTTTAAAAATTTTTAATGTTTTGTATTTGAGACAGGGTCTTGCTGTGCTGCTCAGGTTGGGGTGCAGTGGCAACTGACAGGTGTGATTATTGTCTACTGCAGTCTTTAACTTCTAACCTTAAGTGATCCCCTATCTCAGCCTCCTAGTCGCTGGGACTGTGCCACCACACTTGGCTCTTTTCCTTGATACTACATCTTGCTGTTTCTGCTTCCTCAAGCTCAGATTAAGTCTGAAGTCTCTTACCGTTTTTTCCAACTCTGATTCCATTATGAGCATTTCCACAGCCCTGATTCCAGCTGTCACCAGGTACACATGATTTTCTTGTTAATGCTGTGCAGTGCTGAGTGCCTTCAGTTGAATTAGCTGTTTAGGCTTCCCAGACCAGAAGTCCTACCCCTAATTCCAGGGCATGCAACCCCAGAGGTAAGGTGTTCTGGGACCTTGCTACCAGTCCATGTCACCATGCTTCTTCCTTACATTCTACTTTAACTGATTTGGGTCTTTTGCCCCTGTATATCCCGATGGATTGGATGGCCAACATCCTGGTTTACCTGGGACAGTTATGGTTTATGCTCATTGTTCTGTTGTAATAATCAGTGGTTCTCTCTTTGACTCTCAAAGTGTCCTAGTTTGATGGATAAATCATGTGATCCTTGTACCTGTTGGCCTCTCTGAATGAAAAAAATGTGTTCCCCGGTGTTGAATGTGAGAGGGCCTGATGTTTTAGACTATAGAATTACAAATTGAATGTGAGGTAGTACACGTGGACAATATGATGGGTCTGACTGTTTTTAAAACAGAAAAGAGGCAACAGCTTCCACCTCTCTTTTTCAAACAACCAGCTCCAGGTAATGTGATCAAAGACTCAGCTAGTTAATAATTACGTATTCTGGAACTTGGTTGTGTATAGATCTATTTAGAGTACTAGATCAACCAGACCAATCTGGTGATGAAAAAGCCTTCCCTTGGTCACCTGTCAGAGGCAGAATAATAGACATAGATGTGCTTCTCTGAAGCCACTGACCCTTTTCACTCTGAACGTGTGCAAAGCTTACCTGGGATGTTGGTAGTGTGGCGATGCTGGACCTGGACTGTGAAGGGCTCCAGGATGTGGCCAGGAATAAATGACTCCATTATTTCACCAAGCAGAGAGCTTATATTCCACTTGGCCTGGCAGCTGCTGTTTGGTTGTAGGGTGACAATCCTAGGCCTCCTTCTCCTACTTATGGGCTTACCCTATGGCTTGCCCATCTGTCTAGGACAAAGCCCTGGGGAACAGGGCCGGGGAACAGGGCCAGGAAACAGAACAAGGAAGTTCCCACTGGGTGAAATGCCATAGAAGTGCATTTCAGAGAGGGTCCTCCTGCACTGGGTTACTGACTTTTCTGCCAGTGGCTACTAAAAATTTAATTCTTTAAAGTGCTTGCCACTGGCTCCTCTAGGTGAATTGACTAAGAGGAACAAGGAACAAAAACTTGAGCTGCACATCATTAAGTCTTTGTGGGAGGAGGAGAAAACAGCAGTCTTCTCTATACAGTGATTTTAAAGTTTAGACATCCTGAAAGTGTGACCTTGCCCCTGATGATTAGAATTATAAAAAGTTTTCCCAAGGGATGAAAGATGAAAAAACCCATAGGACTTTTTCAGACCTTGAAAATCAGATGAAAGGAATTTTGTTCTAGGGCTAGGGAGGAATGGAAGAAAAGGTGGGAAAGTTACAATAAGGTAACTGGAAGGAGAGAGAACTAGAAGCAGATAATTTGGACATGCAGAGGAGTGGGCAAGGGAGCTGGAAGAAAGGAGGAAGATGAGTGCATATGGACCATGTGTGGCCTGGAACTGACCTTGCACAGGGCCCAGCAGGGTTGCTGGGCCAGGAAGGGATGTAAGGGGCTCTTCACGGCCCAAATCAGTTTCCATAATTCTCTGTCATGCTCCAAATTCCTAGCTTGCTTGCTCTATTTTATTAGACCATCAAAAGTCTCTACTAAAATAGAAATTCCTTTGCTATCTATGAATGGTTTAGTATAAAGTATACGGTGAATGGCTTTAGATCCTTTTTTGGACCCTCTGAAACATTTTGGCAAGGGAAGACCAGGATGTCAGAAGTGGGATGGGCCATCTTCTGAGTGTAGCTGAAGACTCTGGGAACCCTGGGGTAGAATGGAGTCTTGGACCTCTAAGTACAGGAATTCTGAGAATAACCTTTAATGGCTTCATCATTTTATGAATATCTATGGTGAAGTTAGAACAGGCGGCCATTCAATATAAATCATTCTGTAAAGACACATGCACATGCATGTTCATTGCAGCACTGTTCACAATAGCAAAGACTTGGAACCAACACAAGTGTCCGTCACTGATAGACTGGATGGAGCAAATGTGGCACATATACACCATGGAATACTTTGCAGCCATAAAAAAGGTTGAGTTCATGTCTTTGCAGGGACATGGATGAAGCTGGAAACCATCATTCTCAGCAAACTAAGACAAGAACAGAAAACCAAACACCGCATGTTCTCGCTCATAAGTGCGAGTTGAACAGTGAGAACACATGGACACAGGAAGGGGAACATCACACACAGGGACCTTTTGGGGGTGGGGGGCTAAGGGAAGGATAACATTAGGAGAAATACCTAATGTAGGTGATGGGTTGATGGGTGCAGCAAACCACCATGGCACATGTATAGCTATGTAACCTGCATGTTCTGCACATGCATCTCAGAACTTAAAGTATAATAATAATAAAAGAACAGGCTGCAATTCATCTGTAAACTTGGCTTTATTTATTCATTATATGCCTACTACAGACTGCATGGCAGGCTTGCGTGTGCTTTGGTGGTGGAGGCAGGCAGGGAATAATCAGAAACATTTCCAAGAAGGGCAGAAAACCAACTGGAGCGAATGTATTTGTTTTCCTAGAGGGCAAACAAGGAAGAAAGGTAGTTTTCTGTTGTGAACACTGGACTCCTGGGGCAGTGAGGGGTTCGTTGGCACAGTCAGCACCGACTAAGAGCAGCATGGCTAAGATCAGGTGTAGCAGGTTTAACAGCGTCCCCCCAAAATTTATGTCCACCTGGAACCTCAGAATACGACCTTAACTGGAAATAGAGTCTTTGCAGATATGGCAAATTAAGATGTGGTCATACTGTATTAATGTGGATCAACTTCTGTGGGTAGAAGTTGCAGTGATGCTGCCACATGCCAAGGAATGCCAAGGACTGCCAGCAAGCACCAGAAGCTAAACGAGCAGCGTGGGGTGGTTTGCTGGGGGAGAGCTTCCAGGAAGAACCTTCTCTGTGGACACCTTGATTTTGGACTTTCAGCCTTCAGAACTGTGAAAGAATAAATTTTTGTTGTTTTAAGCCACCCAGTTTATAGCAGATTGTTATGGCAGCCCTAGAAAATCTACATACCAGGCTCTGAGGCTACCCTTCCTGTCCCAAGGTTGGTTCAGGAAGAGTAAGGAGACACCAAGCTGGTACTGGGTTAATGTGAGATCTCAAGATCAGTAGAGCATCTGAGGCCAGGGAGGGCTCCCAGCAGGTGCAGGTGTGTCACAGATGCCAGCAGGGCATAGATGCAGTTTCTCCCATGGCATTCTTTAGCAGTGAAGCAGCCATGTGAAGCCCTTGCCTGCCTGTGGGTGCTGTAGGTCGTTGTAAGGGCAGTTGTGCTCTCAGGCCAATTGCACATGTGCATCAACTGATTTTCACATGGATCCTCCTGCTGTACAAAGTCTTGGCTGGGTATGGTAGCTCACGCCTGTAATCCCAGCATTTTGGGAGCCCAAGGCAGGAGGATCACTTGAGTTCAGGAATTCCAGACCAGGCTGGGCAATGTGGCAAAATGCTGCCTTTATTTTAAAAATATTTTAAAAGTCTCTCTTTCTAGCAATCCTTGAAGTTACACATTTTCAGAGAATCTGAGTCTTGGAGACAAACATGGCTAAAAGCAAATTAATAGACTAGAACTTTCCTTGGGTTGGGATTAGTTCAAGGCCTCTTCGGAGGGCGAATAGGGATAGTGATGAGTTACACTTAATTTTTTCTACTGCAAAGAAAAACCATGGGGATATGCATTTACAGTTTGCCTAAGGTGAAGTAAGTCACTCTTAAAAAGTTACTCAGGAGTTCTAGGTTTATGATAATATGGAGGGAGAGAGAGCTGTGATGGGGGAAGTTTGGTCACCATGTTGATGCTTGGTGGGTGGTTGAATGCTCCCTGGAGGCATTTGATTTTCCTTGGAAGATATGTTCCAAAGAGGTTATGAGCTTTTTTACATTTGAGTCCCCGCCAACCAATGCCCGAGCATTGAGCTCCCAGGAAGGCCTGGGCACAGCAGACATAAAACATTTAAGCACTCAAAGGACACTGAGAGAGCCTATTCAAACTTAAGCAACTTTGAATGTGATACTCTGATTATCTACTAGACAGAATTATAAGCAGTAAATGGTAAGGCATATAGGAGTTTGAAACAGGGAATTGTTGGAAAGCCCCGTTAAGCCTGAGAGGGCTTATTAGGGATGCTACCCAATGCTTAGATTCAAAGCTACATTTAACTAGGCTTTTTCGACCCTTCTTTCTGAGTCTTTCCTCGAGCCCTGGAGGTAGGGAGTATTTCATAGCAGGATAAAGTTGTATTTGCTAATTCTCAAGGATTAGTAGGAAGAGTATTAATGAGATCTCGATCAGGGCCTGCTGTGGTTATGGGGGTGAGATTTGGATTTTTTTTGCTTTTTACAGTATTTCTTGACACTCAGGATTCTATCCAATTTGAAATAGATATATTCAGTACTCTGGGGCCAGCAACAGGCTTAGCATGTTATGCATAAGACACAGTTTGAGGAGGCAAAAGTTCCATGTAGAAAGCCTTGTTCAGACAGCACTGCCCTTAGACCCTGGCCCTTGCATCATACCTACACTTCAGGGAACCCCATGCTTTGGAGTTTCTTATTGACTAAACTCCCTCTGATGCCTTGGACAAAGTGGGTCTGTCAGTGCACCCCAGGAAGAGAACCCAGAGCTCAGACAAGGGCTTCCCACCACCCTGGTTCCCATTTCTATCTTCTGCATCACTAACCCTCCGTGTCCCTCATTCAACACATACACACAACACACACCCCACATACACAACACATACCTGGAACCTAAGAATATGACCTTAACTGGAAATAGAGTCTTTGCAGATGTGGTAAATTAAGATGCGGTCATACTATATTAGTGTGGATCATAAATTCAATGACTGGTGTCTTTATGGAGAAAACAGAGGGAGGTTTAGACACAGAGACACAAAGGAGACAGTGAAGAAGGCCACATGACGACTGAGGCAGACACATCACACACACACACCACACATACAACACACACCCATACCCCCCCACACAACACACCCTCCGCATACATGCTACACACTTACCCAAGCATACCACACACACCACATACACACTGCATACCACATACACAACACACAACACACACACTCTCACATACACCACACACACCCCCCCACACATACTATACACACAGAGTGCACATTCATACCCCCACACCACACATGACACACACCACACACAACACGGACACCACACACACCTCCCCACACACACCAAATACCTCCCCAAACACACCACATACAAGCCACACACACCACATTCAAACCATACAGACAAAACACTCTCCCCACATGCACCCCCATATACCATGCACACACACACACACTACAAATACCACCACACACAAACACACACGACACATACACACCACACACAGACACAGCACATACACCATATACACAACACAAAACACACACACCCAAACCTCCCCATACCACACAACATACACCATACATAACACAGACACCACAACACCCCCCACCTCCCCAAACACACTACACTCTTTCTACATACAGCCACTCACATCACACATGCACACCACACACTTCCATATACACCACACACACACACACATGCACTAGGGATATATATGTGTAGATTGACCAGATTTACCAAGGAACATTTGCAGTGGTCCTCAGGCCTTGTGGCTGGGACCCAGTTTCAACAGGAGCCTGGTGTGTGGACCTCTGCCAGCTGGTGTTGCATTTCTCTCACAGGACCACAGAAGATTGATTCTGACTTGCTGACTTTGGGTGACCCTCATCCGTGTCAGAGACAGGTTGACTTCAGTGTTGTGGGCTTCAGTGGTCCACCACCAACCCTTTGTTAAGCCATGCATGTGTGTGCATGTGTTGATACTCACCCATTTCATGTTCTTTCCGTGGTGACACCTCCCGTCTACAGGACGGAAGGGTAGTGGGACATGGTAGCAATGGAGAATGCTGACCTTTCCCTTCAGCCTGAGCCAGTGAGGTAGGAGATGTAACTGGAGAGACTCATTTTATATTTTATTATCCTATGACAACATGTCTAGACCCAGAGATGAGTGAGAGGATGGGAGATGGGAGCTTGGCCGGAGCTCTAAGTAGGAATGACCCCTGTAGGGAATGTTTGATATGATAGGGGATACATAGAAGCATAAGATTAGAAGACACACTTTGGACCACAAAGCCAAGTTAGCCTTTGGGAGTCCTGAGAGCAAGGACCAGGGCCACTAGCTACAGTGCTGAGTTTCACGGAAAGAGTTGTGGTCTTTGGGAATAGGAAGGAAGCAAGGTAGCACTCTCAGTCTGGGAGAGTTTGAATTATTTGCAGACCATCACAAGCAGGAAAAAAACCATGAGAAAACATGGGGGTGAGAGATGTAAAGAAGAGGGTACCTGGTGCATTTTCTAGGCTGAAGCCTGTGATAAAGTCTTGCCTGCATTACACATGAAGATAGCATGTGGTAAATTGCAGTCCTGGGGCTTCTAAAATCTCTCCTGAAGTAAGACTTCAGAAGTGGTTAGAGGCAATATCAGTTACTGGAGTGGAGAATGGTAATTGGGAAGAGCAATGTTAGCAGTTCTTTTTCTGCATAAGCTGTGGCCAAGGAGGAAAAAGGCTTTAAACCTAGAGGTGATCTTGCCACTGGTGATACGGCCTCCCATCAAGTCCACTCCACCAGAAGTTGTGCCTTGCTCAAGTACATCCAAGGAAAGAACATAAGCGTTGGGGCCAGTAAGATCAAAGAGCCTTAAGACCTTAGACACTCTCTCTCCAAGCTTCAGTTTAGTAATCTAATATGATGGAGAAAGCAAAATACCTTACATGTTTCATTAAGGAATGAACAAATGGATAAGGAAGCACTTTGTTATCTAAAGTCTTCTTCTGATACCTTGAACCTTAGACAATCTGTCTATATGCAAGTTGTTGTCCTTAGTTTTTCCCTTAATCTCTTTCTCCTTTTGAGGGCACATTTCAGCTCTGGGGTCTTTGGAGCCTCTCCCCAGAGACCTCTTTGTTCAGCAAGAATGGTTCCTTCCCCTCTTCAGTTGCACAGATCAGTAGAGAATCTGGCCCTGAGCAGTAGCTCAGATATGAGCCCTTTGATTTCCTCTTTGCTTTAATGTTTCCAAAGATCAGGAAGATTTCCACTTCGTTTTGAATGCAGCTCTGTGGCTAGCAGAAAACACAGAAGCAAGTAAAAGCCAGGGCCTTTTAGAACCCAGGCTGACTGGAAGACCAAATTCTATGTGGAGATGTGGGGAATCTCCTGCAAGCTGGAGATCTACAAAAGAGAGGGCTGCTCAGGAAACTTCTTAATGATGTGGATTGAGGTGAAATGGCCTCTTGGAGGAAGTCAGAAGCTGTCACTAGCACGTGGTGACCCCAGGTAACCATGCCAAGGTCCCCTGTCTTGTTTGAGCTCTCGGGCAGCATTATTGACAAACCCTTCTGCCTCCAATGAGTGCTGGAAGTGGCAGTGCACATTAGAGCTTGCTGGGTATTTTCAGTTGGCTGCAGGGTCAGCTTTGGCATCTTACAGTAAGACAGAGAAAAGGGCTTCTGCTTCTTTGGGAGCCTGCATATCATTCCCTCCCACACGTGGTAGACATTGGAGGGTTTTACATGACCAAGGGTCAGCATTGCGGTTAGGTTTTGCACTCCTTTCAAAGCAGGTTTTCTAAAGAACTGGGCTCTCTATGGGATTCCTTTAGGCTTTAAGGTCTGGCAAACTCTGCTGCATAGATTCCAACCTTAATCTTGAGGTGAGAGCTTTTTTTTCTGACTTATGCATACCAGATAAAATACATTATTCTGCAGTTTCTTTTTCCTTATCCTTTGGAATACCAGTGCCCCTCGCCAAACTGTGACTAAAAATGTCACATAATACAGATCAAGAAATAAGTATACATGCTATGAGTAAGCTGTATCAGTATGTTATGTCTACATAAAATATACAGTAGAGGGACTAAATTAGGAATGTGTCTGTCCATGATATTGTTTGGGTAAAAATCTGTGCTCCTCTGTTATCAATCCATACACAAAGAAGTAGAAGCACCCTTCGTTCTTCTCTTCCTCTGCTACTATCATGTGTGAAAACTTGGGGCCAAAGTGGCTCATGCCTGTAATCTCAGCACTTTGGGAGACTGAGGTAGGTGGATCACCTGAGGTCAGGAATTCGAGACCAGCCCAACCAATATGACGAAACCACGTCTCTGCTAAAAATAAACGAATCAGCCAGGCATGGTGGTATGTACCTGTAATCCCAATGACTTGGGAGGCTGAGGCAGGAGAATCACTTAAACCCAGGATGTGGAGGCCGCGGTCAGCCAAGATCATGCCACTGCACTCCTGCCAGGGGGACAGAGTGAGAATCCGTTGCAAAAAAGAAAGAAAAAAGGAAGTTGGGCTGAGCCCCAACTAAAGGCATACATGGGCTGTCCATGCCCCATATGTGAGTGGATTGGGCTGGTTCTCCAGAGCCTCATTTCCCAGGACTCAGTGCTGTTAATGAGCAGCAGGAAAGCGTGAGCAGTGGAGGTCAGGAAGGTTGAGAACAGTGGAGAGCCACAGGGAAGCTGAATGAATAGTACAGATGTTGGTGGGGAGGGGAGCCCAGAAAAGGGTTACTGATGTTTCCCACTGTTTCCTGCAGAGCATTCCCAACATAAAATAGGCATCTGCTCTTAGTGGTCACACATATGATCGGAAATACAGGGTTTCTTCACACCCACCCCCCAAAAAATTGCATTCTGCCTGACAAATTATGACTGTTTATTCCCACTGATGTTTTATTTAAGTGCCTCTTCAATCCATTTGCTTTGGGACTGAAAAGAAAAAAAAAACTTTGAAAAGTTCAAGAACTTCATAAATTTTCATCTATAGAGAAAGCAATATATGAAAAGCCTTTCAAATTGTGCTTGTAACCTATCTTCTCTGCTTTGTTGCTTATCCATTCCAGTTTGGGGTCCCAGAAATGTGTCATCAGCAATTGTTTCCTGGGTTTGGGCATTTTATACTCTCTCTAATAGAAAAGGTCTTGTAGATGTTTTTCATTATATACAGAAATGTCTTTGTCCTATGTTGGATAAAAGTAATTTTTTGAAGGTAAAGAGTACCTAATATGTTGTAGGTGGCAGTGAAAACTGACATGAAACCTCTTGTAAATCAGTGTAACTCACTGTGTCAAGAGCCTTTAACTGCTCATCAGTACCCTTTAAACTAACAATTTCACTCAGCATCATTGTTATATATATATCAAAATACATATAACAATGATGTTCACCACATTGTTTTATATACATGCATAGACATATGCATATTATGTATATATTTAAAAATTGTAAACAACTTAAATGTTCAACAAGTACAGGATGTTTATATAAATTGATAAATCCATTTGACAGAATGTTCTATAGCAATCAAAATCATATTCAAAATGGAAGACTACAACATAAAAACATGAAAAACACATGTCTCATAATTTAAATGACAATAGCAAAATATGCAATTACATATCTAGTATGCATACGACTACTTACAAATACGCATATTACAAAAAAGTAGGAAGAAACCAAGCGACCTTGTTGATGATGGTTGGGTTTAGATAGTTGTATAATGAATCATTTCTATATTTTTTCTCTTTTCTATTTTTCTGGTTTCCGTTTCCTAAAGCTTAAATGAGTATGACTACTTTAAATCGAAAAGCAACCCACAAAAAGGAAAAACACAGTATTCTTGTGTTTTTTGGTCATTGTGGTTATAAATCTTTATAGGCTCATAGTAAGCAGAGACTTTTTGTACTATATATTTAGGTAAACAATTGCATTTATATAAGAAAACGGAGTGATATTATGGAAAGGCCACTGGCTTGGGATTAAGGAGATGGGCCCCAATCCTGATTTTACGATGGCTGGCGTAACAGTGGCCAAGTCATTTTTCACCTCTGGCCTGCTGTGTCCTGTCTATAAAATGAAGGGGTTGCACTCGAAAGCTCTATGGTTCCCAGGAGCTCTCTAACTTTCTGTGATGTAGAAACTAAATGTGTAGAGATTTGAGACCAATGTCTACAGTAGAATGTAACTGGTCAGACTTGCTGCAAATTCAGTGCTTTGGGTTCTACTTAATGTTAGCATGCCATGCTTTACATCCTGATCTGGTGACAAAATTCTCATGGCAATTAAGACATCACTCTTGTATATAACAATATAATATTTTTATTGTATATAACAATAATTAAAAATGAGAAAGGTGGAAAGGAGAAGGAAAAGAATGGAAAGTTGTAGTCTGAGCTATGCTGTCAAATTGAATTTAGCCCCTAAACTGGAATAGATATGAGATATCAGTATTTTACAGATAAGGAAATATATCTTAGAGGACTACTGGATACACACATGTCCACAATCATGGACACAGTCACCATAACAGGGCTCAAGAGGAGCCAAGATGGGTCTTAAACCTGGAGACTCCCAGTTGAGCGTATTCTTTGTTACAGTTATAGTTGTTTACAGCAAAATCAGATTAAATTCAATTCATAATGATTGAATACCTGAATAATTACAAATAGCAATATTACTTTACATGTACAGGGAGCTTTAAGATTTCCAAAATGCCCAGAACCATACTCATTATCATAGCTATAAAATTGGGTTTTATGCAACCAAACTCATTACAGATACTTGGTTCCACAAAAGCTATTGAATGTTCCTAAATTCTGTTACTTAAACTACATTCCTTCTAATGTCTCTCAAATCTAGAAATAGAACTAAATTCCTTTGCTATTCATTCATGCATTCAACAAATATTTCTTGGGCACACTCCTCAAGACTGGGATTACTGGATGGGCCTGGTCCGTTTTTTGATGGAACTTTTGTTTCCTAGTTCTCCATATCTGCCAGTAGAGGGTGTTCCTGGACTTTACCCCAGGAGGTCAAAGTTACATGCATGAAGCAACAAGAGTGAAACAAACAACAAACAAACGGAGATCCACCATCCATGCTGAGTGGTGTTTGTAACTCCAGATGCTAGTGATTCCAGTGAAGGCAAAACTCACAGGCTGAAGCAATTGAAATCTAGGCTGAACTCAGGATGAAGGAAGCAGAGTCCTGTGCTAATCCACTCAAACAAGAGCTGAGATTTTCCATGGCAACAGGAGAAGGGAAAAGAGATGTTAATATTTATTAAACACTGACTATGCTCACGTGTTTAACTTTGCATGCGTGTTCTGGAATTTGGTGTTGTTATCTCCGTTTTATAAATGAGGGAACCAGAACTCAGCAGGTATATGGGTGCTGGAAAAAGCAAACCTGAACATATCCTTTTCTTATTCAGTAGGCCACTTCAGGTTTAGCCCTTGGATCATTACGCAGATACCGCATTTCCATGAGCAATAGGCGTGGAGGAAGGGTTGAACAAGACACTAGAAAAGGACCTATCTTCCTACTACACACTTCATCAATCTCTCAGTCCTATGAGTGCCAGACTTCCAGTTACCCACCCTGCCTCAAAACTATGTTTTATGTTGCCTTTAATAGAGGACTCATGTCTTATTGATCCCAGCCTGCATTCTGGGCCTACAGCATGCAGCCTCAGATGAGAGAGAGAAGAAATCAATTTGGATCCTAGAGTGCAGAGCCGTTTCTAGGTTTACTGGATTATCTCTTTCTCTCTCCCTTTTCTTTAAACTGTGGAAGAACTACCCTGTGTCCTAACTCTGAACAAGGGCCATGTGGCTATATTAGCACTTCCTGGGGTAGGTAGCTAAGATATTCAACAAGGAAGTCAGGTCTGACTCCTTTCCTAGATCAGATAGCTTAGGGCGCTCACAGTCAACCAGATGGAATGTAGTCATGTCACAGGGCAGGGGTGCATAGTTGATGCTGATGAGCTGCCTTTTGTGTACATTCATCTGGTTGGAATGTTTTCTTTTTTTTCCCCCAAATGCCAAAGCCTCCATACCCAGAACTTCCTGCCATCATCAATTCAAAAAGAATTTCTTGAGCTCCCACTTGGTGTTGTCACTGCACTCTGTGCAATACATAGAATTACAAGACAAGGCCCTAGCTTGTAAGGAGTCACCATGAAATAATTAGAACTTACTATAGAGCAAAAGGGATAGATCAGTGAGGGATGGAATAGAGGGCAGACCAGCTGAGCTTGCATTTAACAGATGGATAGTATTTGAGGAGAGTGTGGGAAGAGGAACGTTTCCACGGCTAGATTTCTTCTCTACCCAATTCAGGATTTCCACTGATAAATCAGTCAAATCCAGCTTCAATGCCCACTTGTTATTACATGTATAGTAAAGGTCTATTCAGTTATTTATGGAGAACCTGCTGCATGCCAGGCCCTGTGTTTTGCATCACAGACACAAAAACGAGTAAGTCAGACTCACTGATCTAAGGAGATTGCTGTACCACTATCTAAAGGTGAAATCATTCATTGTGCTATAGTTATTGGTGACTGAGTCTAAGTTCTGTAATTAGTGAATATATAAAGTACAATGAGTGACTATTTCTGGGGAGGAGAGACAAGTCATCAGAAACTACAGGAAGAAGTTGACATTTGAACCTGGACTTGAAAGATATATAAGCATTCATGGGTGGAATAAAGTATTCCTAGCAGAGGAACCCAACCCAGCAAAAGAGCAGGGGTGTGGAAGCACTTGGTAGGATTAGGAAACAGGAAGAGCTTTATGTAGACAGGGTTCAGGGGAGGTTGGAAGGTACTGGCTTGACACAAGGCTGCACATCATACATGAAACATACAGAAGTCTATCTAGGAGTGAAAGAGGCAGGAGATATTTAGTTAAGAGAAGATGAAAGGCAGTGAGTCAGGGCTGGGCACAGTGGCTCATGACTATAATCCCAGCACTTTGGGAGGCCAAGGTGGGTAGATTACCTGAGGTCAGGAGTTCAAGACCAGCCTGGTCAACATTGTGAAACCCTGTCTCTACTAAAAATACAATAATTAGCTGGGCATGGTGGTGGGTACCTGTAATCCCAGCTACTCAGGAGGTGAGGCTGGAGAACCACCTGAACCTAAGAGGCGGAGGTTATGGTGAGCCGAGATTGTGCCATTGCACTCCAGTATGGGCGACAAGAGCAAAATTCCATCTCAAAAAAAAAAAAGAAAGAAAAATGGGCAGTGAGCATCTGGGTGAAGAGAAGGACAGTGGAGATGGAGTGAAGGGGATATAAAAAACTCAAATTTCTCATGTTTAGGAGATTACTAGACAGTCCTTGAAGATTAACTGGATAAGAAAGGCATTATGTTTGCTGTTGGAACCTCACCCAGATCCTCCACCCAGCAGGTGCATCCATCCCCAGCTGCTGTGAGTGTGGATTGCTAAGTCCTCACAGTAACCCCTTTTCTGGGACACTGACTCTCTCTGAATAGACTGGACTCATCTGCAAGATGGTGCAACCCTCCCTTGCTGGAGTTCATAGCCAATGGCTGATTGACATAGGAGTACAAAAAGCTGGCACCCTGGCCTCAAGGTGATGCTGGTCTCCAGCTGAGGCCACCTCCTTGTTCAGCTCCTCCCCGGCTCCATCCTTCTTCCCTTACTCCCTTTCTCCTGAGATCATTTTCTTAATTACCCACCTGCAGAAGAACCCTCATCTCAGGTTCCACTTTTAGGGAACTCAACTTCAGACAGGAATGGGTAAGAAAGCAGGGAAAAGGCAATATGAGTCCTGGCTTTCCCTTTGGGAAAGTGAGTGGCTGGAGATGCTGAGGACTGAGTAGAGGAGGCTTAGAAGAGGATGAGGTTTGTGAGAGCAGAGAAGCTCAGTTTTGTTTATTGGAAAAGCAGATGTAATATCCAGGAAGCAGCTGGATACCTGCGGGTCTGCAGCTGGGGGAGAGCTCTGGGTGTTGTCACCAAACCTGACTAAATGACAGTTGAAACCATGAGATGGTGAAGAAGAAATCATGGAGTGAGAGAAACAGAAAAGTCTCAGGATGAAATTGGAGGAATGTGAGCCTTACACACTGAGTGAAAGACTGGCAGGCAGCAACGGAGCCATGCTCTTTTCTGTTTCTTTATTACCTCCAGTGAACTTGTGTCTGCGTTTCCTGTTATTACTGCTGGTGATCAGCTTTGAGATTGTGACCCAGTGCACATGAGTGTGTGTGTGTGTTTCTAGAGGCATATAATAAAAAAGTTCGATGAAATAAAATTCACCCTCACTGTGTTATATATGATGCACTCTGATATTTGCTATTCTATTCTGATAAAAATGCTGATGTGTAATCTACTAAATTAATTTTTTCAGCCACTGGTCACATCTTGCAGTTAAAATACATTTCAAATGGTAATCTATAAGCTAAAAGAAACCAACATATTTAGTTTTCTCTCACTGGTTGTGAGTATGAAAAGTGTAACTGTGTCCTTTGACTCCTGCTTTAGAAATTAGCATGTTTTACTTCCTTTTTCTATTTTCTATTTCCCTATTTTAAAATTATACTTCGATATTTTATTCCTGTATTGTTGTTAAATCTGTATTTCTGCATTTTATAAATGCTGTTAAAATTATCTTTGATAGTTTCAATCAATGTAATAGTTATATTATCAACCGACTCCATTTTGTGATACACATGTATATGTACATGTATATGTATGTAAAAGACCAGAAAACAGTATGTGTATTGCAGGAGGTATTTAGTTTTCTTTCTGTATCCTTATAATTTTTATTTTCTAAACAAAGTACCAGCAATTATTTTAACCAGTAATAGTCATAAAATAGAACTTAAAATTTGCTGATAATGTTGTTGCATAATTTTTTTTTATAATTACATAATTTGCATAATTGTAGTCACAGCTATATTTTACTTGGTAATATATTCCATATCTTTAAGTTTAGGAAGTTATTTTCTATCTGGAAATCAGATAATATCCCAGTTTTTCTGGGTTTTAATAATTTAATTTCTAATAGTTTTTGTATTTTATGTTTTATTCTTTCTAACTGTATTTTTATGTATATTGTACACATCTAGTCTCCAACAACAGAGTCAGGGGCTCCAAGGATGGCCTATGAGGAACAATGTCTGAAGTAGTGTTGCCCAAAGACGCTCCCTTCTGGCTATGTGCACATCCATGGGTCTGAATCCCGACTGTAGGATCAAAGTTTCAGGGGTTGGAGCCACAGAATCTGCATCATTTTCAAGTCCTTATTCTTACCCCCTTCCAACCCAGTGATTCATATTTATCCTAAACATTGAAAACTGCCCTCCTAAAGGGAAAATAAAGAGAAGTCCCAGTTTGGCCAATGGCTACCTTTATACACATGGGGCAAACTGCATCATTACTTAGAAGATTATTTTCTCAACTATGAAATGATGGATGTAGATTACCTGTGCTAGATTCTTCCAGTGCTAAATGATTGTCTCTCACTCCATTTTTTTTTTCTAAAATGGGAATAATACCTTTGTTCTGCTTATGTGATAATCATAGGATACTTGAATGTCAAATAAGTTAATGTTCACTGAAGTTTTATTATGTTATGATTGCTACAGTTTTTAAATTTTTATTTTACTTTAGGTGTATACTATATCCAGCATTTCTCCCACTGTTATTCCCCCCCACCCGCAGCTGTCCCTCCCCTAACTCCCCAACTGCCCCCAGTGTGTGATGCTCCTCTTCCTGAGTCTGTGTTCTCATTGTTCAACACCCACCTATGATTGAGAACATGCAGCGTTTGGTTTTCTGTTCCTGTGTCAGTTTGCTAAGAATGATGGTTTCCAGATTCATCCAAGTCCCTACAAAGGACACAAACTCATCGTTTTTTATGGCTGCGTAGTATTCCATGGTGTATATGTGCCACATTTTCTTTGTCCAGTCTATCATTGATGGGCATTTGGGTTGGTCCCAGGTCTTTGCTATTGTACACAGGGCTGCAATGAAATTTTGTTGCTTTTCATCCCTTAGAGTGAATGAAACAAACCACGTTTTTATTGGCTTCTGACCTATTTGGTCTTCCAGCAATCTAGATGCTCTTTTCAAAGTATAAGATAAGTTTTACTTCTGCTTCATCATGGCAGAGACTAGGCACATGTTCATGAAACCCATTTATTCTCCAAATCTCCCAGTCTGCCTTGCCATTAGGGATGGCTGTGTGATTGAATTTCACCTATTGGGATGTGATAAATGCTTGGCCTCCAAAATACTTTTCATTAAATTTTTCATGCTTCCTCTTTCCCCTTTCCTTAGAGATGAATCACGGTGCCTCAAATGACCATAGAGCACCCCACCCCTGGTTGCTGCTGGCTTTGGATTGCACGTTTCGTGAACAATAAATAAATTTTTATTACCTCAAGTCACTGAAATATTGGGATTTGTCTATTACACTAGTCAGTTTTACCTTAACAAACATACTTGTCAACCCCATTAGACAGAGAGAATATTTGTGCTCATTTGCATGATGAAATAATTTCTTTCCTTGCCTTTATGGTGACCAGATGACAATATTTCTCAGAACTATGGATAATATACATCTGCCTTCAATTCCTAATGGTTATCATTGGGGTGAAGCTATCTGTCTCAGTTCTGAGTTCAAATGTTAGCTCCTTACAAAGGCCTTCCTGGCCTATCTATTCAAAGTATTCTACAACTCCCACTCCAGGTAACTTTATCCCATTAGTAATTTTAGTGGATGTATTAATCCGTTTTCATGCTGCTGATAAAGACATACCTAAGAATGGGAAGAAAAAAGAAGTTTAATGGACTTACAGTACCACATGGCTGGGGAAGCCTCATAATCATTGTGGAAGGCAAAGAGGAGCAAGTCACATATTACATGGATGGCAGCAAGCAAAGAGAGCTTGTGCAAGGAAACTCCCATTTTTTAAAGAACCATTAGATCTCCTAAAACTGATTTACTACTACGAGAAGAGCATGAGAAAGACCTGCCCCCATGATTCAGTTATTGCCCACCAGGTCCCTCCCACAACACGTGGGAATTCAAGATGAGATTTGGGTGGGGACACAGCCAAACCATATCAGTGGATAATATTTTAAATATTTTAAATATCCAGGGTTCATGCAATTCTCCTTACTCAGCCTCCTGTGTAGCTGGGATTACAGGCATATGCCACCACACCCAGCTAATTGTGTATTTTTAGTAGAAATGGGGTTTCACCATTATGGCCAGGCTGGTCTCAAACTTCTGACCTCAAGTGATCCACCCGCCTCAGCCTTCCAAAGTGCTACAAACCTGAGATTACAGCACTGAGTCACTACATGTATGGCCCCAGGTAATATTTTTAATGGAATCTATCAGTTGCTGGAATGTACGATATTTTTGCTGACTTGTTAGTTGTATGTCTCTTCCATAAGAATGAAAGCTCCATGGTGGCAGGATTCTTCTGTCTTGATTACTGATAGTTTCTTAGTTTTAGGGAACTAGGCCTGAGACAGACTCAACATTCAGTTGTTGGAATAAGTATTTATAGTATTAGTTCACTGTACTTCTGCCATATTAACCACCACAGATGACGTCTTGGTCATCCCACATCGATATGTTGCCTTAAAGTTGTTCTGAAACTTCATGTGCTATAAGCTGACTTCATGATTTTGCCTATACAATGCAGATATCCTTTGAGTTAGCATACTAAACTAGGACCAAAGAAGGATGGGAGAGCACAAAGAGAAGAATGGGGAGGATCTCTGCAAAAGACACTAGGAAATGACTTTTGAGGTGAGTGTGTGACTTCATTCCTGTGTGAGTTTATGTGTTTGTGTATGCACATGTGTGTATATATGTGTCTGAGAGAGATGAAGATAATATATATAATTTATTCCCCAACTAGGAATTTTCTCAAGAAATTATTATGAAAACATTTAAAATACCTTTTTGTTCATGAATAAATGCTTTTAATCATATATTCATACTCTCTATATTCTTAGAAAGTTATCATCTTCTAACTGAGGCTCTGCCTAAGTTTGGCTGCTAATTTTCCTCCCAGACTGATTTTGAATCCTTGGCGATTTTACTAAGTGACAAAGCAAACCCTATGAACCTTTTGAATTCCTGTTTTCTGTGAACTCTACAGACGTTGGTTTATGCCTCTCCCTGTTAGTTTTGCAGAGGTTTCTCATCAGAAAGGTGTTATACAGACTTGGGTTTAAAGGGCTGGATTTTCCAACCTCATAGATGAGCTGTCAGTGGTGCTGAAAGAGTTGACAGGCTAATTCTCAGTCTTTGGATGTTTTCTGTACCAATGTGAACTTTAGAAGGTGGCCTGCTGGGGCAGGTTGTTCTACTGCCAGTTACACAGTTGTGACTCTGTACTCCTGCCTGTGCTGTAGAAAGTCTGTTGCATTTCCTATCCAGGTGATAGATGAACTAATTTGATATGTAAGAGTTAAGACCCAGACTTGTTGAGCATTTAAAAAACTTTATGGTTCTGTTCCTGGATACCTTCGTACCCAAATCACTAAATCTAAGCTCTTAAATTCTAATAGAATAATGTAAAAGGCAACTGACACATTTTCAAGAAAGACATAAATTCCTTCAAACCATGCTTGTACAATAGTTTACCTCCAGTCCCATCTGTTGAGCTACTAAAATTGTAACCCCAAAACCAAGTTCAGTTTATTTATGAAGATCAAGCTCCACCTCTTCAGCAGTGAGAGTGTCAGGAATGTTCTAGCCTTCCATAGAGAGCCCAGAAGAAAGTCTGGGATCCCATCAATGGGCTTTTTCTTGTTGGCCTGACACTGACTTACGGAAATAAAGGAGATAACATAAGGAAAGAGAGTGGGGTAGAGTAGGGGTCAGATATGGTTCAGAGCACGCTTATAGCCTTCTCTTAACCAAAAACTCTATTAGTAATACAAGCTATGTATAGAAACCCTTCTATTGAAAGCTGTGTATAGAAACTATCTGGCCATTTTTGCTGGTCAAGGCCTCTGAATGTGTGTATGTGTGTATGTGTGTCTCCCCAAGATTTACAAGCTTGGAAGTGTATGAGAAATGGCCTGATTAATGGTATAAACTGGGAAATACTGTTTACAGTACCTACAGTAAGCTTAACCCGGTATTAGTCATAATCAAAGTGTGAATTTCAGGTATACTAACATTTGTGTTGAGAGAAAGTAGCTTAATTGGCCTTCTGTTGATAGAAATAATCTGGAGCATGAGAGTGGTGGTTCAGAAGCATAGGCTGAATAAAATAGGGATGAAGAGAACAGGAAGTATTTTGAATAACTGTGCATGACAGTGGGATGGTTTCCTGTGGCCTAGAGTGCTGCTTGATCTGTTAGGAATACATTAGCTGGCCAAGAGTATCAAGAGGAAGAGAATTGAAAGAGGAAGCATCCTTCAGGGACTGTGGATGGTGAAGGCATTAATAATATGTTACTTTATTCCTCTTTTTTTTCCCCTAAGGCACAACAACAAAGACTGGGGAGTGCTTCATTAGCTAGGATAAGGCTAGAGTAGGAGGTATCATTATCAAATGTCGTCTCTTGAATTCTCATACATTTTACAGTTTACCTACAGCCAAACTATCTCATGATCCACATGGCAATTCTGAGAGACTGGCAGTCCTTACTTTTTCAGATAAGAAAACGGTGCCTTATAAGGATAAAAAAGACCTCAGAGTCATGCAGCTAGTAAATGACTCTGTGGCTGCAGTAAAGAGTTTTGACTTCAAAATCCTTGCTCCTTTCATTATTACATTATACTCACCACTATTAACAAAAGTAATAGCTTATCTAAATTTGTATTCACATTTTTTTAATGGTTAGGATGAATACTTCAGAAACTTGTGAACTGTTACCTCAAAACTGACCCAAAAAGAAATTTCAGAAGTTTTAAATTTCTCCTATTCTTCTCATATCACTCCTAACCATGGACCCAGTAATAATATTTAACTTCATTGAGCATCTACTATGTGCCAGACACTGCGGCAAATGCATCATAAGCATTATTTCATTTAATTCTTAAAACAATTCCATGTAGTAGATACTATTATTATCTCCATTTTACAGTGAAGAAACTGACTGAGACAGGGTTAGTCACTTGTCCAAGGTAGTCACTAGTGAAAGTAATGGCAACATTTACTGAGTATTTGCAACATAGCAGACATCCATCAGAGTACATTGCAAGTATTAGGTTGCTTAATGCATTCAGCCCCACAAATAGGGTATTTGAATTTGCCCGAGAGTCATGGTTTCCTCTTGTTCCAGCATAAATATCAGTAGTACCCCTTTTTACTCTTAGAAGTGTCCTTGTTTGAAGGATAGTTATTTAAGCACCCTACCTATGAGGCAAGTATTCTTTTTATTTCCCTTTTGCGAATGAATAAATGAGGTCAGTTTTCTAGGGCTAAGTAACTTGCCCTAGGCCACCCAACTAAAAAGCAGCTGCACCAAGATTCAAACCCAAGTGTTCAAATCAATTTTCTTTGTAATCGTCAGGTAATGCATTATCTTCTCTATTTGCCTTTCATTCACCACCAGTTTTGTACAATACCCAATGCCTGCCTTGCCTAAGTGTTCTTCTTAGACTCTTCCTACAGGGAGTGGTCCCTGTCCCAGTGTGTGGCTCTCCTTTTCTTCTAAGCAAACATGAACCCTTCCAAAGAGCAGAAGATAATCTAAAAATAAGAGATACTGGGGCTGGGTGTGGTGGCTCATGCCTGTAATCCCAGCGCTTTGGGAGGCCAAGGCAGGTGGATAACCTGAGGCCAGGAGTTTGAGACAGCCTGCCCAACATGGAGAAACCCTGTCTCCACTAAAAATGCAAAAATCAGCCGGGTGTGATGATGTGTCCCTGTAGTCCCAGCTGAGGCAGGAGAATTGCTTGGCCCCAGAAGGTGGAGGTTGCAGTGAGCCGAGATAGCACCACTGGACTCCATCCTGGGAGACAGAGTGAGACTCCATCTCAAAAAGAAAAAAAAAGAAAAAACAAAAAAGAGGTACTATGTAAAATATATATTTATTTTTCTGGGCATGTTACATCTATTATTTTACTTAATTTTATCCTTAAAATGTCTCTTTGGGTTGCATGGTTGCGTATCTGTATTTCTATTACCCAAATGAGAAAACAGGCTTAGAGGGGTTAAATAGCCAGCTCAGGATCACACAGGAAGTGAGATTGTCAGAACTTGGCTCAGTTCTGCCTCATTCCAAGGTCCATATAATTTCAGTGTGGACAGTGCTCTCAAAAACAAAGTGTTCTCTAAAGTTCTGACACATCTCCTAGACTGTAACTCTTTCATCTTAATAATGAAATTCTATCCAGTTTGGAGCTCATGTCATCCTTCTGAGGATTAGAGGATAACATTTGCTTTTAAGCTGGGGGACTCCAGTGTCTTTACCCTGTGATAATTTCAGCTATCATGACAGTCTTAACAGGGTGGAAGGCCCTTCTCAGTGTGATAAAATGCACTCCCTGAGATAAGAGCAAGGAAACGGAAGAGAAGGTTACATATAGTCAGTGAGCCAGAGAGGGGATCTTTCTCTCTCCCTCCATTATTTCCCCAAGTCCCAATTCAGACCATTGAGCTCAGTTGCTGCCCACTCTGGCCTGAGATACAGGCACTGAGCTCTGCATATGATGTTCCCCAGGCCACGTCTATGCTGATTAACAGGGGATGGTGTGTCTCCCATTTCATACTCCATTAAGGAAGGATGAAACAGGCCAAGCTTAGAAATGATGACAGTAATAAGGTTCCGGTTATCTACTCTCCCTTACTCCCCATGTTCTCTCTCTCTCTGAGGACCTCACCAGTGAATCCAAACAGATTCTGACACATGGGACATGCTTGAGCTGCTAAGAGAAGGCTGCTCTGTAGATGGTTGGGGCAAAACCATCTCCTTGTAAACCCAGGGGACAGGTTGGGTGACTGCTCTGATTCTTCTTTTGGGAGGTGAGATTCTGAGTCCCTCTCTCTGAATTCCTTAATGAGGTAGCCATGCTGGGGGAGTAATCTGTGTATAGATTGCTGAAGCATAAAAGATACCAAGTGGGTGGTTTGAGAGGAAAATGAAAGGGTTTTTTGTGCTCTGGCAGCTAATGAAATCAGAAAGAGAAATGGAACTTACCCAATGTTGAGAGACTAGGGAAAAAAATACCCAGATTATTTTTTCTTTAAAAAAATGAGAGCAGCTCATAGAAATGTCAAAATATCTTATCATTCAGGTTCAACAAAGGGAAGAGATAATGTGGTTTCGGTTGCATTTGTTGGCCAAAATTTTGAGTCTGTGTTCATCCTATCTATAATTTTTATAGTAATTTTGCCATTCAGAATGACAAGGAAAACTCACATCTGCATGAAATATTAACATAGGTTAACACTGAAGGTAAAAATATTCTTACAGAATACAATACAAGCTTGGGATGTACAGAGCTATGCCCATGTGGACACACATAATACCTCCATAAAGGGGAGACGGACATGCCAGTGATGCAACACAGGTTACTTCCATGGCAAGGACAGACACTTAGCAAATGTATGAATTATTCCTCTGACTCAACACAGACTGTGAAAGAATAATTTCAGAATTAGACCACAAGTTTCATATCCATATCACTCATGAGCTTTCAGCCATGAAATGATTTTTGAAATTTTAAAAAATATTTTTATAAATGTATAGGGGCACAAGTGCAATTTTGTTACATGGCTATATTGCATAGTTGTAAAGTCTGGACTTTTAGTGTAACCATCACCCAAATAATGTATATTGTATCCATTAGGTGATTTCTCATCCCTCATGCCCCTCCCACCTTTTGAAGTCTCCAATGTCTCTTACTCCACTCTCTATGTCTGTGTGTACCCATTATTTAGCTCTCACTTAAAAGTAAGAACATGTGGTATTACCTTTCTGTGTCCAAGTTATTTCACTTCAGATAATGGCTTCCAGTTCTAATTGTGTTGCTGCAGAAGATTTGATTTCATTATGTTTGTTGTGGCTAAATAATATTTCATGGTATATATATGTATGTGTGTGTGTGTGTGTGTGTGTGTGTGTGTGTGTATACACACGCCAAAATTATCTCATGGGTATGATTTACATTATTTGAGTGATGATTGCATGAAAGCTCTGAAAGACTGAGTTGGACATCAAATTGGAATTTTAAAAATTCTATCCTAATCAGTTTGCAGGGTGGCAACATTATACATATATTATATATAATAATTAATATATTACATATATTTATATATAATTATATATATAATTATATATATTACACATATATAATTTATGAAATATATAAATATATATTTCATATATAATTATAGATATTACATATCTATATAATATATAGATATTTTAATCCAATCATCCATTGATGGGCATTTAGGTTGATACCATATCGTTACTATTGTGAATAGATCCGTGATAAACATTTGAGTTCAGGTATCTTTTTGGTACAATGATTTCTTTTCCTTTGGGTAGATACCCTATAGTGGGATTGCTAGACCAAATGGTAGCTCTGTTTTTAGTTCTTTGAGAAATCTCCATACTGAGCAATGAAACAATTTATGACAGATTTCCATCTGAAAGTGCGTCTTGAAGCTGTTCCTATTTACTCTCTCCCTGTGGCCTTTCTTGGCCTGGGCCAAGATAAAACTTCATTTGCTCACTCATTTGCTGTCTTGTGCTTTTTCCTCCCTTGGCTCACTTTTTCTTGAACTTCTGAACTTTATCTAAATGCTTCCTGCTTTGCCTCAGGAAATCTGCTCCATTATTTAAAAATCTTAAAATATTTTCAGTATCTCCTAAAATAAAATTAGGCGTTCTCCCTGATGATACCATTGTCCTTGCAGTTTCTCAGGTGGAAATTGTTTATCCTCTAAATACCTCAGTCACAAAGTAGGTCTTGTTGACTTGCCAGTCATTTATTTCTACATACAAAGCTTTATTCCTGCATCCACTTCTGAAACCTTTCTCCAGAGATGCATGCTTTCATCACTGTCCACCCCACTGTCTCCCACCACTCCACTCCACCCCACCAACCTTTGGGGCTAGTCCTTCACATTCTTCAAGGGGGAATATTTCTGCCTAAGAGTACTCCTCTCCACCACCTCTGCTTTCATTCTGAATGGCTGCAATGCCTATGCTGCTAATTCCTTGACTTCCACAGTTCAGTGATTGAGACCCCTATTCCCCACTCAAACTGCTTCCCATGGCCACATGCTGTTAGACTCCACCTCTGCAATCTAAAACTGTAATGCCTCATTCTCCATCCACAGTTTTCTTTCCTCCACTTCACTCAAGCCTTCAGTGTGCTTAGTTTCAACATGTTTCTGTTCAGCAGTTACCTAAGTTCTAAGGAAATTCTGGCAGAGATCCCCTTGACCTCCTTCCTAATCGTAGAATTCTCTTTCTTTTTCCTGTTTGATTTCACATTTGAACCTGTAGATCATACCTTCTATAATAAAAATGTCTTCTCCTTTGCCATTTATATGGTAGCCTACACATTTTCTAATCCTCTTCCTTCCTGTTATGTGTCTTGGATATCTCCTCTTCTCACTGTATAAAGGCATGCTTTCTGAGTCATATTTTGGCCATTCTTGCTTCTTAATCTATATGTTCCCTATGCAATCTCACTTATTCTCATGACTGTAGCTTTCTTTTGAAACATCTTTCACAGGACTCTAGTCCAACACATCCAACTGCCTGTTACATCAACCTGAAATGTCTACATTAGAAACATGTTGAATTTTTTGACCTTCAAAACTACTTCTCTTCCAGTATATGTTTTCCTGATCAAAGGTCTCAATATCAACTCGGTCATTCAAGTCTAGAAATGGCACTTTTTTCTTGTTTTCTCACCTCATCCCTTCCAATCAAAGAATTAGTCATTAAGCTGTGACAGTTTTAGTTCTTTCAGCATTCTCAATTTCTTCCTCTCTCCTTCCTCTGCACAGCTGCCACTGTAGCTTCAGCCCTCATCATCTTTTTTTCTCCAAATATTGCAACACATTTCTAACTGGGTTTCAGTCTATGCTCTCTACTGACACAGAGTCCATTTCCTGAAGCACAGATTCATTTATGAATTTTCTCTAATGGAAGCCCTTTGGTGCCCCTCCATCCATCACTACGAAGTCAAATTTCAGAACATATATGTAAAGATACTTGGTGATCTTTTATGATCTGATCTCTGCCCACTTATCTAGCATCATTCTTCTCCACTGCACTAAACATTGTAGTGATACCATGTCATCTGCTGTTACCAAAACATGGCACAGGGCTTTACATCCACATACACTGTAGCATATGCAGCTCTTTTTTGTTCTAAAATATTATCCCTCCTTTTTCATACCACCAAAACCCTATTTGTCTTTGAAGACTCAATTCAAGTATAGCCTCTATAGTCAGCAACTCTTGAGCACCATCTAGCACTATTGTCCCTCTTTTAATCTCTGACTCCACCCATGGTGAAATGTCTATATTTCCCCAAATGTGTCATGTTCTCTTTTGTGCCTTCACTGTTCCCTTTGCTGTCACTATCCTTTCTCACCTAGTTAAACTCCTACTCAAGCTTCAATCTCAGAGTAGATTCTATTCCTTCAGAAGGTCTTTGTTTCTCCCACCTCCACTGTAAATTAAATCTTATTTTATGGTTCCATTATGGCCTCTTTCTACCTTTTGGTAATAAAACAGGTATAGTTACCCCTTTAATATTTGAGTTTCATGAAAATTGTTATAGTACAGGGGCCTTGTCTTTGTATTATTGCTTTATCTTAGGAATTTAGCACATTGCTTGGCATGTATTAGGTGCTCAATAAATGTTTGCTGAATTTTGATGGAATGAAGCTTACCAGTGATGTCTGCATAGAAATGACCATGCTATCTTTTGAACCATCCTACCCAACTGTACTTTCATACGGCTCTGCAGTTAGCATACGTGCCATGTCTGAATTCCATTTAATAACTGCAGATCATGGCACTCCTGTGCCGCAGATCATGGAACTAGAAAGCTCTGAAATTGGAATTTTAAAAAATCTATGTTAGTCATCATTTTTCAGGGTGGCAGCAGTCAGAGGCAGGAGAATTGATCAAGAAACATGGCCAGGTAGGCTGCTGCACTTTCTCCAGGCCTGGGGCAGAGCCACTGGTGCCCTCACAGCATGCTTGTAAAAGTTCCTAAAGGGGCTAAGCAGGCTTAGACACATTGCAGTTTTGCTTTTAAGGTGGTGGTAGTGGTGAGTATGGTTGATTTGTCCTTACGTGTCACCCTTCTCTTCTAGACTTTCAACTTTTGTCAACAAGGGGCTTTATTTTAACCAGTTTTGCGTCTCAAGCCATGACTACATTATGCCCTTCTTTGTAGAAGAAATATATGTGTAGTTATTCTCCTCATCTAAAAGCTGATTATGTTTGCAGCTTTATTTACAAATGAAAGCTTATTCTTCATGCCTTGATTAAAAAGATTTGTGTAAGAATATGCTGAACTTGACATATTGTTTTAAAAGGCAAGTTTTATGAAATTCAGTCCATGAAATCCAAACACAACCGCAGCCTATTAGTGACTTGTAATCAAGAAATAACCTGCTAGTTAAATGAACCATTAGCTTTGAAAATTGAAGCATAAACAGATGAACTTGCTGTGTGTGTTTTCCCGCTGTGACTATTAGCTCAGGAATTAGCCAGAAAAGTATACACTAGGCTGAATGAATTGATAGAACTCCAAACGGAAGTAACTCCTATGGCCAGTGTGGCATTGTCATAGATGAAGGGTACACGGTGTAACTAACTTCTACTGATGGAAGTAGGATACAGATATAAATTCATTCCTCTTCTTTGTCATCTAATTGATTTCCCTTGAGAGGCATACCAAGGGAGTGGGAGGCAATGGTAGTGGTCTCCAACTAGATAGAGGCAATAACGATTTGTGTCATCTGCAGATAATTTAAAAACAACAATAATGACTAAAAATTGGTTTACTTTTTGTTGTTACTACGTGTTGGTAATTCTTTTTTTTTTTTTTTTTTTTTTTTTTTTTGAGATGGAGTCTCAGTCTGTTGCCAGGCTGGAATGCAGTGGCGTGATCTTGACTCACTGCAACCTCTGCTTCCTGGATTCAAGCGATTTCCCTGCCTCAGCCTCCCAAGTAGCTGGGATTACAGGTGCGCACTACCACACCCGGCTAATACTTTGTATTTTAGTAGAGATGGGGTTTCATCATGTTGGCCAGGATGGTCTAGATATCCTGACCTCGTGATCCACCTACCTCGGCCTCTCAAAGTGCTGGGATTACAGGTGTGAGCCACTGGTACCCCAACGGCATGGGCAATTCTAACCAATGTCAGTGATAAAACACCCTTCCTTTCAATAATTATTTTATTGATCTATATTCTAAATAACTATTGCAGTTACTGTTGAGTTTTAATTATTTATGTGAGCTTCAAATTAGCACATTTGTATAACATGTCTTTTAACAAATATTGTATTCCATATAGAAGTTAATTTGTGGAACTGCTAGCATACAGTTGGCCTCTGACTCATGAAGACTGAGTATGCCTGTTTATTATCAGAGTGAATGTTTAACAGTTACGAACCTTCAAACGTGCTCTGGTACACAGTCAGTGGTAGAACATAACTTTGCGTTTGAACAACAGTGGATAAGAAATAAACAGTAATAACACAGTGATTGTTAAGATAAAGAAACAACGAGCCACTTCAGTTCTGTCCTTCTACACGAGCTGTGGAATTTTTTGTGGCTATAATTTAAAATAGTAAAACAGAATGAGTACTGGGGAATTCAATAATTTATTTTTTTCGGTAAGTCCAAATTTTTGTTGATACATAAAATATGTTTATTTCATTACAATGGGCAAAATAACTGTTGTATCAAGGAGAAAGAGAAGGATATTAAAACACAACCTGCTTCAGGTATCAAATATGTCAAATATACTAGGTTTTCCGATGTTTCCCTCACTCCTTCCTTTCTCCTCTCCTCCTGGTGTTGTGAGAGGTCCTAAATACACAGATCACATCTTCCCTTGGGTCCCTCACCCCTCAAGGAGGGGCAGAGTCTGACTCAACAACTCTGCCAGGCTATTTGCGTTCTGACCTCATATTTCCCTTTAAGGTTTTTGTCTCACTTTCTCAGCTTGATACCTCTGCTCTAGATACTGGGGCTGATCCTCTCTGTATTTTTCTGATGTGCCATGTTAGTGCTTCCCTAACTTCCTGCTCATGCTCTCTCTGTCTGTAATGTCCCCTCACCTCTTCATTCTTTTACTTAAATCATTCACAAATCTTCCATGATGCCCTTTCTGAAAATCTTCGTTTTCTAAATCTCTCTCAGTATTGTAACCTCCCATAGTGTTTGGTGTCTGGACTGCTCTTGTTTTTATTGACTGGTAGTTTTCCTTCTTTTTAAATTTAATTGTGCTGAAATAGACACAACAAAATTTATTTTAACCCATTTTTAAGTGTACAGTTCACTGGCTTAATGCCACTTCATCCGTATTATTTTACAACCATCACTTTCATTCTCTTTTCATCTTGCAAAACTGAAACTTTATCCCCATTAAACCAGAATTAGCCGTTTCCTCCTCCTGCCAGACCCTGGCAACTACCATTCTATTTTCTGTCTCTATGAATTTGGCTACTTTATATGAGATACTTCATATAAATGGGATCATATAGTATTTGTCTTTTTTGTGACCGGCTTATTTCACTTAGCATAATGTTCTCAAGTTTTATCAGTGTGGTAGCCTGTGAGAGGATTTCTTTCCTTTTCAAGGCTGAATAATAGTCTGTTATATATACTACTTTTTGTTTATTCATTCCTCCATTCATGGGCATTTGAATTAGTTCGACTTCTTGATTATTGTGATTTGTAGTGCTATAAGCATGCGTGTGAAACTATCTCTTCAAGACCCTAATTATATTTGGGGGGGCATATACCGAGTAGCAGGATTTATGAATCATATGGCAATTCTATTTCTAATCCTTTGAGGAACTGCCATACTGCTTTCTCTAACGTTTGTACCATTTTACTTTCTCATCAACAGTGCACAAGGGTTCCAACTTCTCCCCATCCTCATCAACATTTATTTTCTTCTTTTTGTTTGTTTGTTTGCTGGTGTTAAATAGGAGCCATCCTAATAAGTGTGAGGTGGTATTGCACTGTAGTTTTTATGTATTTCTGCAATGATAATGACATTGAGTGCCTTTTTTGTGTGCTCCTAGGCCATCCTAATGGGTGGGAGGTGGCAACTCAACACGGTTTTGATGCATTTCTGCAATGATTTGTGACATGGAGCATCTTTTTGTGTGCTTCTAGGCCATTTGTATATGTCTTTGAAGAAATGTCTATTCAAGTCCTTTGACCATTTTAAAATGGAGTTATTTGGTTTTTCTGCTGTTGTTGAGTTGCAGAAGTTCTTCATATATTATGCATACTAGCATCTTATTAGATATATGATTTGCAAATATTTTCTATCATTCCATGGGTTGGCTTTTAACTCTGTTAATAGTGTCCTTCAATGCATAGAGGTTTTAATTATTATGTAGCCCAGTTTATTTATTTATTTTTCCTTGTTTTCTGTGCTTTTGTTGTCATATTCAAGAAATTTTTGCCAAATCCAATGTCACGAAGCTCTTCCTCTGTGTTTTCTTCTAAGAATTTTTGTAAGTTTAGCTGTTGCTGTTTAATCCATTGTGAGTTAATTTTTGTTTATGGTGTTTGAGAATCGATCAATTCATTGTTTTGCATGTGGATTTCCAGTTTTCTAAGCACCATTTGTTGGGAAAAAAAAAAAAAAACTAAAAAACTGCTCCTTCCCCCTTCAATAGTCTTGGCACCATTGTCAAAAATCATTTACCATATATGATGCCGTATATACCAGGGCTTATTTCTGGGCTCTCAATTCTATTTCATTAGTATATATGTCTGACTTTTATGTCAGCACCACACTGTTTGGATTGCTGTAGATTTGCAGTACATTTTAAAATCAAGAAGTATATTTCCAACTGTGTTTTCAAGACTTTTTTGAACTTTGAAGTATTTTGAAATTCTGTATGAATTTTACAGTACATTTTTCTATTTCTGGAGAAGCATTGTTGGGAATTTTATAGAGAATGCATAGAATCTGTAGATCACATTGAGTAGTATTGACATCTTAACCACATTAATTACTCCAGTCCATGAATATGGGCTGTCCTTCCACTTATTGGTGTCTCTTTCGATTTTTTTTTCTTTTTCAGTAATGTTTTGTAGTTTTCAGAGTTCACATTTTCCATTTCCTGGTAAAGTTTATTCCTATGTATTATGTTCTTTCTCATGCTGTTGTAAATGGAATTGTTTTATTAATTTCCTTTTTGGTTTGTATACTGTTAGTGCATAGAAATGCAATTGATTTTTGCATGTTGATCGTTTTTATCCTACAATTTGCTGAATTTGTTTATTCTAATAGTATTTTGGTGTGTGTGCGTGAGAGAGAACTATTTAGGGTTTTATGCATAGAAGGTTATGACGCCTGTGCAAAAAAGGTAATTTTATGTTTTCTTTCCAATTCAGATGTCTTTAATCTTTAATTTTTTTTTTTTTGCTTAATTATTCTGGCTAGGACTTCCAGCACTATGCTGAACAGAGGTGGCAAAAGAGAACGTTGTCTTATCCCTGATCTTAGAGGAAAAGCTTTCACTCTTTCACCATTGAATAGGTTGTTAACTTCAGGGCCAGCTGTTTCTTAATGGAGAGATCCTCAAAGGCTGTTTTTTGTGACCCACATTTATTGAACCCCTTCTAATGGCTCTGTTGCAGGTAGGCCCTTTGCATATGTTGCTCATTTAGACTTCTCAAAAGCTCTGTGAAGGAGGTTTTATTTAACTACTTAACAAATGGGGGAACCAACATTTATGGAGGTCAAGCATGTTGACCTCCAGGTGTACCTCCAGTAAATGACCAAACTGAGATTCAAACTCCATGTTATCTCACCTAAAAGCCCACATTCTTTTGGCTCTACCAAGTTGATCCTTGACAGGAGGAACCAGGTCTCTCTGAACTTACATTTTATTTTCCCTTCTACAGTGTCAAGCATAGTAGGACCCACCCAAATATTCAATAGCTAGTTGATGTGTCCATTGTTCACCTATAAATCAATTTTTAAATGCCCTAAGAGCTTTCCTCCTCCCTGTTGAAAAGTGACGCTGGACTTTTCAGGCAGTTGATACACTGTCACTTGCCAAACATAATGCTTGATATGGGTATAGGCCCTCTCTTAGGACCCCTAAGCCTGACTTTCTAAATTATTCATCCTCCAGCTTGCATGCTCCATGCTTTTTGTCTCCAGTAATTACCACCACTTATGTTTGGGTTCCTTCTGCCTGATTCACAGCAGTGGCAGTGCCTTTGCTACTTTCTTGTCTTTGTTTGTGCCTGGGGTCACCCTATCCCCTAACAGCAGAGGCACATTGCCCTAGAGAAACAAGGCAACCTGCTGAAAATCCATTTCTCTCCAAGGACTACTTTTCTTCTTGGCCAGAGTAAAAATAAAAAAAGCAACCTGTGGGTTCCAAATTGATTATTTTGTCAAAAGAAAAGACTAAAAATAACTTCTCAGGCGAGATCCCAGTTCTGAGAACAAACATCTTAAAAGCGATCACAGCCTTGGTCCATAGGTAGACTAGGAAAAGAGGCAAGTTGCCCTCAGGGTACGCCCCACCTTAGGTTCTGAACTTTGCAGCAGGGCAGAGTAAGGTTATGGAGAAATAAACTCCTTCTCATTAGGATAACTCCACACGCCCCTATTTTCTGAGACATTTTAATTGCACACAATTCTGTTTGTGCATTGTAAAACTAAATGATTACTGTGTGTTGGACCATTTGTTTCATTTTTGTTTTAGAAAAGATGATTCTATAATAGGAAAAAATTAGTCAAGGATTCAAAAGTACTTTCACACTACAACTCTTGTTACAGTCCTTTGTGGGGATGTATGTGTGTGTGCCTGCAAAGTCATTGTATTTGTGTGTTTGTGTACTATGACTACATCTCCAGATGCTGATTAAAATTTAAATCCATGGGAAACAATAGGTCTTAGTCTCCATCATCTTCTCCTACATGAGCACATACACTTTGGCTTGGATATTTTTGGCCAGCTCACCTAGAGGATCAAGAATGAGTGTATGACCTATACACAGTCATGCGACTCCCTCCCTGGATGTGGAATGGAGATAGGCGGGAAGATGGACATATTTCAGCCTCCATCTGGGAAAAGCCAGATTCCTTCTGAAGTCCCAGAGAGCTGACTTCAGCTAGGGAGCATTGACATTTGCCCTTTGGCACCTGAACTTTCTGCTGTCACTCATTATATTTTCTTCCCTGTTGTGGAGGGGCCTGGGCTCTAAGGGAATCTGAGGTTGGAAAGTATGAGACCATAGAAATAAGGAGCCAGAAAGATGTCAGACTATGCAGGGGTGAAGGAAAGAGCCTGTAGTTTGGAATCAGGCAGTCCTATCTTAGTCATTTAATATTTGTGTGACCTTGGCAAGTTGCTTAACCTTCTAACACTAAGAATCTTTCTTTGCAAAATGATCATAGTTCTTTTTAGGGTTCTTATGACAAACAGGGAGAACCTACATAAAGTGGATGGCACATTGTAACAGCTCAAGAAATGGAAGTCATTACTATGATTAGGGTGAATCTAGTCAATAGTCTGTGTAGATGAGAATTTGGGAGCCCAGAGAAGTGACATCAGTTGTCGAGTGTCATGCAAGTCAGTTGATAGGAGAGCCAGGACTGCAGCCTAGTGATTCTCTGTCTAAATCACTTTGCCTCCTAAGATTTGCAGCAGTGGGAGGTATTAGAACTAAAACATACTCTTTGTCACTCTTGGGGACTCTATAATCGAATGAAAGATATATGAAAAAAACCCTCACAAGGGTATTTAAATAAAAAAATGGAGAAATGAATATGTGCATGTGTTTGCTCAAATATAGAAAGGGAAAAAAATCTCTGTAGTTAGGCCATTGAGGAGCAGCACCGCATGTATTTGGCTCCCAACTGCAGGTAAGAGAAGTGGAGTAATTTTCTGTTCTCATTTTCTTGGAATTTATAAAGCCTGTAATTGTAGAAGTCATTTTGACTCACCCTATATTTGCATATGTTCACTTTTATTTTTTTTAAATAAACTGACGTATTCTCCCAGTGGCTTCTCAAGACAGACTCTATGGAATGTAACCTGGCTTCTCTGGACACACACCATTTGTCTTCACTGCAAGGAGAAATTCACCCTCCTTGTCCTTTAAATGACTTGGAGTTCACACAAAGGGTAAGGAAGTGGACAGACAGGACAAATACCTCTTCTGCATCCCCACCTGGCCCCCATAGCACAATGCCTGGGACATTGTAGATGCTTAATCAGCATCGGCTCATGAGATTACATGTGGGTCAGGCTCCCCCATCCTCTTACATGGAGACAAGTCCAGGAAATGTTTCCTTGTTATGTGGTTTAGGTAAGAAATGAAAAGCTCTTGCCAGGTGTTGGCCATATTGAAAATTGCTTCTTTCCAGCCTGATTGGTTTCATCAGGTCTGCTGGAATCTCCCTTGAATTTTTCCAACTTCTAAGCCTCCTCCCAGCCTCATCAGCCAATGTGATTCTATAGGACCTGCAACATGTCCAGCTTTCTTACGGATCTCCTCAGGCCATCCAGGCACGGCCAAGTCTTCCTTTCCTGAAAACTTTGTATCTCTGCCATACAGCTATGTGACACCTCTTGCAATGAGCTTATCCTCATCCCTGTGTATGTTTTCTCCATGACAAAGCCTGTTGATACCTTGAGAGCACGGACTTCCACCCTCTGGATCCCTCACAGGCCCTTACATGGGTGCAAGTAGCCTATAATAGTTGCATAACAAGATTTTGTTTAAGGAGCCTTCTGCACCAGGCATGGTGGCTCACACCTGAAATCCCAGAACTTTGGGAGGCTGAGGTGGGAGGATCACTCAAGCCCAAGGGTTCAAGACCAGCCTGGGTAACATAGTGAAACCTCATCTCTACAAAAAATCAAAAACTTAGCAGGGTGTGGTGGGTCACACCTGTGGTACTAGCTGCTTGGGAGGCTGAGGTAAGAGGATTGCTTGAGCCTGGGAGGTTGAGGCTTCAGCGAGCCATGACTATGCCACTATACTCCATCCTGAATGACAGAGTGCGATGCTTTATCTCTCTCTCTCTTTTTTTTTTTTTTTTTTTTTTTTTGATGGAGTCTTGCTCTGTCGCCACCCAGGTTGAAGTACAGTGGCGGAATCTTGGTCCACTACCACCTCTGCTTCCCAGGTTCAAGCAATTCTCCTGCTTCAGCCTCCCAAGTAGCTGGGATTACAGATATGCATCAACACACCTGGCGACTTTTTGTAGTTTTAGCAGAGACAGAGTTTCACCATGTTGGCCAGGCTGGACTTAAACTCCTGACCTCAAGTGACTCACCTGCCTTGGCCTCTCAAAGTGCTGGGATTACAGGCATGAACCACCATGTCTGCCCATGAGATTCTTCATCAAAAAGTAAAAATAAATCAAGAGCCCTCTAGTTCTTAAGCAGTATGGCTACTGACATCTTAAACTAATCATGTTGTGAGCAAACTTATTTCCATTTATGCTTTTCCTTCAAGGAAGCTTAGAGCCAAACGTAGGATCCATTTCTAGCACCTACACGTGACTGTATCATCTTCACTGTGGAACAGCAGCACCTCTGCTTCTTTCCATTCCTCTATACTTACTTTTAAAAAATGATTTGTCTCTGTCTTTTTCATGTGTAGGCCTTTGTCAAGAGGTTACAAATGAATGCATATGAAATATAAAGTAATCTACTCGAAGGTATCTATAGTTTAAAATTACCTACCCATGTTAGGCTGGTCATTGCCCATGGAAATGAGAAAAAATGAGGCCATAATCCAAAGGACTGTATCTCCAACAGTGGCAATTCAAGTAACAGGGTGGTTGAATTGGGCCTCTTGGTGTCTTCCTGGTTTCTTGGAAGTGTAAAAGCCTTTTGCACCTGGGGCTAGGCTTGCTGATGCTTAGAGCACAAAAGAAGTTACAACTAAAATTTGGTTTTTCTTTATTTGCTTTCATCCTGTGCATCAGCCTTTCAGCCCTTAGGGAATTGTCCCTGGCTGCAGGTTCAAGGCCATCCACAAAGCTGCACATACCTGTTTTACTTGACACCACACAGTGGAGAAAGAAGAACTATTTAGTGAAGGAAATGAATCACAAAATTCAGTGTTTCCAATTCTCTACCAGTCCCAGGAAGCCAGACAGAAGCCTCAAGGAGATGTTTGAACAAGGAGAGAATAAATACAAGAGAGGCAATGGTTTCATGACTATAAAATCCCAAAAAGTCAGAAAAGACATCCTCATTTACAGATGAGTGAAACAGAGATTTAGAGAGGGGAGATGACTAACCCTGTATCAGGTGGTGAATGGTTACCAGAACCAAGGCTGATAATCACCTCTCATGATGACTGAGGAGCCTCCTCTGGGTCTGCAGCATCTCCTGCCATACAATTCAAATTCTAAACAGAATCTTCTGGTTTATTCCTTTATTGCCTCTAGGTCGTGCCCTTGCTGTTTATTTAAGGCCCAAACCCAATTCTCTACCACTCTATTGAGTATTGGAAATTGGCTTTTTTTTTTTTTTTTTTTTTTTTGAGATGGAGTCTTGCTCTGTCACCATGCTGGAATACAGTGGTGCTATCTCAGCTCACTGCAACCTCTGCCACCTGGGTTCAAGTGTTTCTCCTGCCTCAGCCTCCCAAGTAGCTGCGACTACAGGCACATGTCACTATGCCTAGCTAATTTTTGTATTTTTAGTATAGATGGGGTTTCACCACGTTGGCCTGGATGGTCTCGATCTCTTGACCTCATGATCCACCCGCCTCAGTCTCCTAAAGTGCTGGGATTACAAGCCTGGAAATTTGCATTTTAACAAGCACTCTAGGTGATGACGGCTGAGAACATTTAAGCCTCAGAACCTCAGGTGCAAGGGGACATGCCAGTAGAAGAGAGGCAATGGCTCTCCATCCATAGGCTCTCCATCTACCCCTTGGTAGGCCTAGGACACTGAGTAACAGGCTGACTGACCTTGCACCAGCAGGTCTGAAATGATGCACCACTCTTGGGGAAGGACAGTCAGGACAAGGGTAGCTCCAGAAGTATTTGCTAACAAAACCTACTGCATGACTATATGTGTTGAGAAAAACTAGCTTCTTTTCTCAGTGCTTGATAAAAAAGCCTAGTTTTGCTATGCTGATAACACAGAGCCCAAAATGCTGTTTCTCTGTCCACCACTGCAGCCCTCTCTTCCTCTTCCCCTGGAAACCCAAGACTCCCACCCAACCTCTGGATTCCCTTTTATACAATTCTTACCTTATTTGGGTTTGAGCCCTTGTTTAGCCTCCTCTTAGCTTCCATTCAGAAGACTAGGGGATTTAACATTTTCTCCCAAGGGCAACACAAGAATAGTGATGACGGTGATCACAGGGTGGCCGTGGTCCGACACTGGCTTTGACGAAGCCTTGCAGGTGAATGTCAGCATCTACCAGGACACACCTATTTTCACTTGCCCAGCTTGCTTCAGATTATGACAGCAATTTCTTTTCTTTCTTTTGAGACAGAGTCTTGCTCTGTTGCCCAGTCTAGAGTACAATGGTGTGATCTCCCCTCAACACAACCTGTGCCTCCTGGATTCAAGCAAATCTCCTGCCTCCACCTCCAGAGTAGCTGGGATTACAGGCGTGCCCCGCTATGCCTGGCTAATTTTTTGTATTTTTAGCAGAGACGGGGTTTCAGCATGTTGGCCAGGCTGGTCGCCATCTTCTGACCACCTGATCTGCCCACCTCAACTTCCCAAAGTGCTGGGATTACAGCCGTGAGCCACTGCGCCCAGCCTAGCAATTTATTTTCTTTTCTTAAAATTAGTTGTCCCTCTCCATGAGGTGGATGGCCATTTATACAAGGTTTGGCCTGCTGCTGGTGCATGCATGCGTGGCTCACAATTCGGGTGAGCCATTCACGTCTATAGGGCTCACAACTGGCCTATATATGCTTTGTGTGTCAGAGGCAGCTTACAAAGGAAAAAAGAAGGCCTAGCCTAAGAGTCCTGGAGAGAGAAGGGAAGAGTAGAAAAAAGGAGAAGCCTCCATTTCTCTTCTGAGGCTAATTAAATGATCTGGGTGAGAGGGCTGCATGGTGAGTTTGAGGGCCAGAGAGCCCCAGTTTCCCTGGGCTGTATTACCCAGTGAAGGATGGAGGGATTTGTTAAGTTGTGATTTATTGAGAAGGAGACCAGCTAAGTGCTGGCAGCAGGGGAGGGATTACCAAGTGATGGCACTGGAGCAGTTTGGTTCTCAGGCACAGATGTAATTATCTCTCTAATAGGGACCCTGATAAGCTGATCAAGATAAGTAAATATCATGTGAGGCCTGTTTATCAGGTGGACTAAAGGACTTCACTGCATACAAAGGAAGAGATATACAGGAAGATATTTATGCATGTGTACATGTCTACATGTCTGTATACATAAACCTCATTCATATCCACTGGCACAAGACCACGTATAGTTACACTCAGTCACACAAACAAATAAATATGTATATATGTAAAGACATACACATACAACTCTATGCATATGTGCATGTGCCAACATGCCATCTTACATGGATGCATGATAACACATGTACATTCCAGTTAGTCCTACACACAGGTATAAGTAGGTACCTTAGCTCATACATGCAAATCAGGGTAAAATGGAATAAAATCAGATTGTGCCTATGGCATGGTGGCTACTTGACTCATTGGACCACATGGAGCCAAGGATGGGGTTTTAAGTATCATGAGGGCAGTGGCCAAGTATCTTGGTCCTCACAGAACCCAAGAGCTGGGTCTGTAGTGGCTGCACAGTATAGTCTTCCTGGTTGATGGACTCCATGGCTTACCTGTCATGGTTTGATTGTGACAGCCGTGGAAAAATTGTCTTCCCTCCCATCCTTTAGTGTGAATAGCTGGAATTTCTTGGAGCTCCTCCTTGGTTGAGATTACACTGTGCTTAGGTAGACTCTCCCTTATCCTCTGAATCACTACCTCCAGAATCTTACCTTACAGTCAGGTAAAACATTTTATTTCCTTTCCCACTTCAAAAGAAAATGAAAGATTCATGCTAGTCTGTGTGGTCTGAGCTTCTTTGGAAAAGGAGTGTACGTCCCTGGCATACAGAGAGACCAAATGCCCCATCTGTGGGCTTCAGAGCCTTGAGGGTGATGCCCACGGCTCTCTACAGCCCACCTGGCATCTCCATCAGGCCTCCCCAAAGAAGATCCCAGTCCACATAACAGTGGTAAGGAAACCTGAGGTGCTGTTTCTATGGAGCCAGGCAATGACTGTTGATATGGCAGTGGTTTACTAACAAATGCACATCATTATTAAACATTATCATTCAAAAGAGTGCACATTCTGTGTGTGTTTGCTTGGTTCATGTGAAACAAAATAAAACCACACACATTATCTCTGGGTTGCTGGAGGAAGGGAATGCCTGCACCCTGTGCCACAAGAGTTAGCATCTCTACTAAAGCAGCAAAGCCCGGGGGCACACATGAAGGAGCCTCCAAAGAGTTTCCTTTCCCTGTGCAGTTCTAGAGTGTAATGAGCTGCTGTCTTCATTTCCCTTGCACTTGTTATTGATTTTGGCATGTACTACCCAGTGCTGTAGGAGAAACGAATCAGAATGCTAATTTTGAACTTTTAATTCCATCCTTTTGCTTTTTCTTCTCCATGAACTTTCTCTGTTCTCCCTTATTTGTCTCTCCTCTTTCCTCTCCTTTCCTCTCTCTTCTCCTCGTACACTCTGAAGACCAACAAGATAGCTACATAGCTGTTGCCTTTGTGGCCACACTCTGAAGATGGGGAATCCTTAGGACTATGGCCTCCCTCTCCTCTGATCCCCATCTTTAACATAAACCTCTTGTTAGCCCATTTCCTGAAGAGTGGAAAGTGCAGCAGTTGCATCAGGAACTCTGAGGGCTTAGTTCCAGGAGAGACTGTACTGATGGTTTTTAGGACATTGATTTTCAGTTCAACTTCCACCTGTTGTCTACTGGTCTCTTGCTGGTTCTCCCTGCTGTCCTGCCTCATGCCCGTTTCATAAAAACTCTTTTCCCATTTTACAAAACCAAGACGCTTATTGTTCCCAATTTTCCCTTTGGCACACTGTTCTAGGGTGTAAACGCCTCCAGAAAGCCAAACCTCCTGTATTGATCAAAGCGCTAGAAACTCACAGAGAGTGCCTCTCCTTATTGTTTTCCTTTAAGAAATAGTGTCAGACACGGAGTGTGTTGGACCTTTTGGGAAGGGCATAGGCAATGGTAGTCATGACCATTCTGTTTCATGACCTCTCCTCTTCTAATACTTAACTGTTGTCAGAGATGCTCTGCCGCTGTGGGATAATATGGTAGGTGCAGAGCAAAAAGAGAATTGGGAAGAAATAGTGGATGCTAAACATGACCTTCTTACACAAATGTAATGACAAGCAATTATGTTCAGCTATTCTCAATACTCATTCCTGGGAAGCATTAAAGATGCTTTTTCTGGAATGAAAAGCACCTTGGAGCAGCTGAAAGTGTACAGGTTAGGGAGACAGATGGGATGTCAATGCAATGGGAATGTTTTTGAGGACTAGCAAATGTTAAAATGTATGTGAATAAAGGTTTAGTTGATTTCTTTTAAATTCAGTGTGTGTTTTTCAATAAGTTAGTTAAAACCTATTTTATCAAGGGTATCATGAACTATTTATGTCAGTCAGTTCTTAGCTTATTTCTTCTTATGAAATACTTAATATTTTCTAGATCTGATTAATGAAGAAGAAAATGACACTCCAGCTGTAACAACAGTTTCTTTTTACCAGTGTGTTCCTTTTTTTTTAAATAGATGAGAAAATCTTGGTCATAATGTCTCACAAATTAATGGCATTATTTCTGAAATTATATTCTTAATTCTTATTTAATGATTTTCAAAAGTTGAGAGGCAGATTCAGTTCATGCATGCACCCACATTTACCAAAGGACTAACAAGAGTTTTATACTTCTTGCTCCATAAATAACACATATTTGCTGCAGATTACACTGTATTATTTCAAATTAAGTAGTGAAAAGCAGCATAAGGATTTATTGTTTTTATAAATTATATGAAGAGACTATATTAGCTATGTATCAGCATAATCTTGATTTGACTGCTTTTAGTATTCTACCT
Organism: Plecturocebus donacophilus; assembly: GCA_004027715.1. Taxonomy (NCBI): domain Eukaryota; kingdom Metazoa; phylum Chordata; class Mammalia; order Primates; family Pitheciidae; genus Plecturocebus; species Plecturocebus donacophilus. The sequence continues at coordinate 6,882 of PVKP010002148.1, read as the reverse complement.
TAAAAAACACAAGTTCCACAATCTATTGCTGAGTAATTTTTAACAGTATTTCTGAAATGTATATTAGTACATTTACTTGAATTCAAGTATGAACTCAGACATTTTATGACAGAAAGTGAGTCTGATTGGGTGATCATTTAATAGTCATGATTGTTGTTACTACCTAGGTTATGTAGCAGACATTGTCCCATTTGCAAGTGAGCCAAGTCTATATTTAAAAAATAGCATGAAGTAAAAGAAGGTTATTGTAAAACATTATATTGTTAAAGACATATTGAAATTAACAGAATTTTTAATTTTACCAATTCTATCTGGAATTCTGTCTGGGTATTTTGTACTAAAAAATATGCATTTCCATGGAAAACAATAATGCATACAAATAATAGTATCTCAGTAAGTTTTGGTAAAGTTGTTCTGGTATTTCTCCCAGGTATGGAGACCGAATGATTCTAATAGTTTTTTTTTTTTTTTTAAGTAAATGAACAAAAATGTACATACGCTGATATGGTTTGGATCTGTGTGCCTGCCCAAATCTCTTGTTAAAATGTCATCCCCAGTGCTGATGGAGGTGATTGGACCATAGAGGCAGTTTCTCATGTTTAACATCATCCTCCTTGGTGTTGTCGTGGTGCTAGTGAGTTCTTTTGGGATGTGGTTGTTGAAGTGTATGGCACCTCCCCCATTTTCCTGCTGCTCTGGCCATGTGAAGTGGTGGCTCCCCCTTTGCTTTCTGCCGTGATTGAAAGCTTCCTGAGGCCTTCCTACAAGAAGAACCCTTAATGCTTCCATGCTTCCTCTACAGCCTGAAGAATTGCCAGCATACTGAACCTCTTTTCTTTATAAATTACCCAGTCTCAGGTATTTCTTTATAGCAGTGCAAAAATGAACTAGTACGCACACACACACACACACACACACACACACATACATACTCTTTTCAATTCAGGTGGTTTCCAATTCTTTGCTGTCAGCGAAAGTGAAGAGGAGCCTAATCAAACTGTCCTGTGATAGATCACTAAAAGTAATTTTTAATAATAGTTCAAGTGATTTTCAGTTTATAGAAGGAGTTTTAGAAACTGACATTGCTGTAACAAAACTCCTTCCAATCCCGTCTCTTTCAAAGGGCTACATCTTCTGAAAGCTAACACCTACTAAAATGTAAGACATAGACAGAGGTGTAGAACATGAATATAAATCTTTTCAGGGCATATGAGCAATAACATTTGAACATGATTGGTCTGGAAGGTCCCTTTCTGCTCTGACAACCTGTGCCTGTCATTTGCATCTGTGTCCCTTTTACACTTCTTGGGCCCCATTCTCTGCTCCCTAGGACCCCAGCCGCCCCAACCTCTCCCAGCCTCACTGCCATGGCTTACATATTCCTGCCTACCTCTGTGTGAACCATGCTCCATACCCTCCCTGCCCTCCCTTCCCTTCTTACCCAAATCATTCTCCTATCAGCCCTGCCTTTTCACTTTTCTAACCATATTAATTTTAAGAAAATATTGATGGATAACTTATGCCTCTCCAATGTTTCTATCCTCCATCTACAAGGATCGAGAGGGAGCCTTAGATGCCACTTTTAGCCACCCCATCAAACAGAATGGGCCGCTTTTGATTGTCTTGAGTCCATCCAGGCTGATCTCATGTCCCTGTGTATGAGAGTCACTGTGAGAAGACCCAGACTTATGCCACTTCTACCTTCTGTACCCTGTCATTTCTGTCCCCATCTCCCACCTTGCCTTCCCCGTTTCTTGAACACTGTATCTGCTAGAGCACATGATCCATTAGCAGCAACCTCCCTGTATTCTAAACCTCTTGTCTGAATTCTCCATTTCCTTGCCCTAACTAAAGCCTAGCTTTCCCCCAAGAACATGGATTTTCTGGATCTTTCTGGAATGAGGGCTATTTATTTGCCCTTATCCCTTAGACAACGGGATGTGGAGGAAAGCTAAAGCTACTTCCTGCTCTTTATTGTTGCTTCTAATTTGTCCTTTCCTCTCTTCCCTTTAAACCTGCAAATCTGAATCTTGTGTCTTTAGACTATGCCACCCACTCCTCTTTTAACTACAGTTAACTTCTAATCTCAGAGTTATGTGTCTTAGTTTTCAATGAATTTAGCTCCTGGTTTACTGTTCCTCTCTCTAATTCTATTCCTATCTTAATGCTGAGTGATTTCCATATATACATACATAATCCCTTTAACTCTTAACCTTGTAGTTCCTTGAATTTCTTTTTTCTCTAATGAATGAATTCTTTCTGTTCTACTCCACCACTTGATCTCATGGCTGCATTCTGCTCTAGCCTTACTAAGAGAGCCCACTTTCTGACTTGACCTTTTATTTTTGTAGCTCATTTCTTCTAGTACTCTGACTTGAATAAACCCTTGATATTCAGCTTAAAATACATTATGATACTCATTATATCCATCCTTTGTGTTTGCCCCTCAACTTCTTTGTCCCATTTTAGTACTCTCTCAGAAGAACTAAGATCCTAAACAAATTTGCCACAACCTCTGCACCTACACCCGTGCAGCTAACCTCAAACAGAGAAAAACACATAAACATGCTGATCATCTTGCTCTCAATTTATGGCTACCAACTTTAAGTTGTGTTAAAAGAAAAACTTCAGGCAAAATTAAATTAAAAAGAGTTTAAGCAATGAACAATTCACAAACTGGGGAGGCCCCCGAATCACAGCAAATTCACAGACTCCAGCACAGCCAAATGGTAGAAGAAGATTTATAGACAAAAAAAAGGGAAGTTATGTACAGAAATCGGAAGTGAGGTACAGAAACACCTGGATTGGTTACAGCTCAGCATTTGCCTTATTTGAACAGTTTTGAACACTTGGCAGTGTAGAAGTGATTGAAGTATGGCTGCTGAGATTGGCCCAGACTCAGCTATTGTACTGTACTGATGTATACTCCCAAGTTAGGTTTTCAATCTTGTCTACCTATTAAGTTAAGTTACAGTTCATCCACAACGACTCAAGTATAGAAGTACAGAGTCCCTCTTGGGCCATATGTAATTCACTTTAACAGTTGAGGTACAGTGTTCCCTGGCATTCACACTACATTCCATCTATTTGCCTCTATCTTAAAACCTTCACCATATGTTCCTTCATCGTCATTCTCAACTGCCAACATTGCTTCCTACTTCACTGATAAAATTGGCGCAATCAGAAGAAAACTTTCACATGTTTCTACTACCACATCTACCCATCTACCAGCATCTACACCCATAAGCTTCGCAAGTGTCAATGGAGGTGAACTGTCCATGTACCTCTCTTAAGGCCACAGCACCACACATTTCACCTACCCCCACCTACTGAAGGTCAGTACTCCGTCATTTCTCTATTCCTCCCCCTATACCATCCATATTTCCATTTTCACAAAATCATTATCATGCCCAATGTGCCTATTTCTCCCATCTTAAAAAATGTCTCTTAAAGTGACCGACATGTCCTTCAGTCAGTGAACAAATAAATAAATTGTGGTACATCCAAATAATGGTATATTATTCAATGCTAAAAAGAAATAAGCTATTAAACTGGGAAAATACATGAAGAATCCTTAAATGCAAATTACTAAGTGAAAGAAGCCAATCTGAGAAGGCTATATGCTATATGCTTCTAACTTGATGACATTCTGTAAAAGGCAAAACTATGGAAACAGTAAAAAGATCAGTTGTCTCATGGAGATGGGATGAATCATTATGGCAGAGAGGATTTTTAGGACAGTGAAACTACTCTCTATGATAGTATAATGGTGGGCACATGCCATTAGACATTTGTGCAAACCTATAGAATGTACACCAAAAGGGAACCCTAATCAATACTATGAATCTTGGGTGATAATGACGTGTTAAAGTTTATTGATTTTAACAAATACACCACTCTGGTGGAGGAAATTGATCATGTGGGAAGCTGTGCATGAATGGGGCCAAAGGGTGTATGGAATATCTCTATACCTTCTGCTCAGTTTTGCTGGGTACTCAAAACTGCTCTAAAAAATAAAGTCTCTAAAAAGATGTCTTTTGATCTCACTGCCCCTCCCATTTCTCTGCTCCACCTTACATTAATACTTCTCAAAATATCTGCCTCTACTCAGTACCTCTATTTTCTCTTAATCCCATGTCAAACAAGATTTTGCCTTCAAGCCCTCCACCAAAACCACCCACATTTGAGGTCACAATGACTTTGATGCTGCTAAATCCATAATCAGTTCTTAAACCTGATATTTAACCTCTCAGTAAACATTTCATGGTTATTATTCCCTACTCCTGAAAACACATTCATCCTATGGCTTCCTAAACACCACATAACTTGATTTTACTCCTACTTTTCTTTTTAATCTCTTTTACTGTGTTCTCCTTTTTGCCCTTTTATTATTGGAGTGCCTCAAGGCTCAATTCTTAGATCTTGTTCTTTTCTATTAGATTGACTGCCTGGGTGATGTAATCCTGTCCCATGGCTTTAAATCCCGTCAATGTGCTCCTAACTGGTACAGATATTGCCACTTAATTCCAGACTCCATCCAGCTTCTTATTTGATAGTGATTGTAAGAGTTAAAGAAAGAAGAAAGAAACACAAAACATAGCCTAATAGTCAAAGACAGGTTTTCTTTAGATACAACCTGAGAGGGGCTTCTGGCCAATTTTGGTCAAGAGCACTTTTTCTTACATAGGAGAATATCTTGATTTTAGGGTGAGAGGCTTATTACAAGCTTGGAACGTTTCTCTGTGAGGGAGAAGTTTTATGGCAGGGTTGGAATGTCTTTAGGATGAGGGGAAGTTATCTTGGGCAGACATCTTTCTGGCTGGTGGGGTATCTTGAGGCTAGCATGACTCTGCTCGGGGAGGAGTTTGGAATGTTCCTGGTTGGAGATGTTATTTGTGGCTTATGATCGTGATGACCTTAGCCATTAGGCTGATGCCCTTTGGATTTAGGTGGTTTTTAAATAAGGTGAACTTTAGAATGAGGGGCTTGTCCAAGATGGTGATACTCCTGTTCTGTTAGTGATGTCTAATAGAAATAGCAAACTTAACATGTCCAAATGATGTTTCCCCAAACATTCTTTGCCATGTATTTCTCTATTAGAGCTCATGGAAACTGCATCCTTCCATCAAGATAGGCTAAAATACCTAGGTGTCATCGCTGACTCTGCATCCTACTTCCTACCTTTCATGAAATCATGTTCTTCCTTTAAAATATATCTAGCATCTGGCCCCTTCTCACCAACTCTTCTGCCACCACTCTCATCTTGCCTGGATTTTTTGTAATAGATTCCTAATGGCTTCTTTGTTCTAATTATTATCTCTTTATAATCTATTCTCAATATGATAGCCAGAGTGAACCATTCACATACTCCAAGGCTAAAACCCTGCCACAGGTCTCCAGCTCACTTCAGCTGGAGCCTAAGTACTTAGTAATACCGTGGCTGCATGGGGTAACAGTCTGTCCCATTACCTCTTTATTATTGCCTCCTGTGACTCCTCTCAATCTTCTGTAGCCCTTTCCTAAAATAGCTCAGGCCGTTTATACTGGCTATTTCCTCTGCCTGGAGCATTCTTCCCCTAGGTAACAGCAAGGCTCATTTCCACTCCACATTCAAGTTTTTGTTCAAAACTCACTCTCTATTTAAGGTCTACTCTGACTACCCAGTTTAAAATCATGCTCCCCTTACCATGCTGAATTTTTTCAGGACAATTTAAAAATTTTTTTTTGCATTTATTTTATTTTTATTTTTATTTTTTTATTTTATTTTTATTTTTATTTTTTTTAGAAAAAGAAAAGGAGAAAGAGCAAAAGAAGAAAAGAATGAAAGAGGAAGAGAAAGAGGGAGAGAGAATGGGATTTTTGTTTTATTGCCCAGGGTAGAATGCAGTCTAAAAATGGGTATTAAAAACCTCTTTTATGCCAATAATTGTGCTTAACAATGGAGACAGGAAGGAATGAGGAATGCAAATAACAAATAAACAGCCAACCAGTATTTTATTTAAACCTGTGAAATGCTATGCAATTGCTGAGGAGTGATTTACTTCCAATTATATGGTCACTTTTAAAATAGGTGTAATGTGATACTGAGAAAATTGTATGTTTTGTGGATTTGGGGAGGAGAGTTCTGTAAATATTTGTTGAGTTTACTTGTTCCAGGTCTGAGTTCAAGTCCTGGATATCCTTGTTAATTTTCAATCTCGTTGATCTGTCCAATATTGACAGTGTAATGTTAAAGTCTCCCACTATTATTGTGTGGGAGTCTAAGTCTCTTTGTAAGTCATTAAGAACTTGCCCTATGTATCTGGGTGCTCCCGTAATGGGTGCATATATATTTAGGATCATTAGCTCTTCTTGTTGCATTGATCCTTTCACCACCATGTAATGTCCCTCTTTGTTTCTTATGGTCTTTGTTGTTTTAAAGTCTGTTTAATCAGAGATGAAAATTGCAGCTTCTGGTAATGCAAGCTGGCTGTTTTGCCCATTAGTTGATGTAGATTCTTCATTATGGTGATGCTCTTTACCTTTTGGTATGTTTTTGGAATGGCTGATACTGGTTGTTCCCGTCTATGTGTAGTGCGTCTTTCAGAAGCTCTTGTAAAGCAGGCCTGGTGGTGATGAAATCTCTGAGTAGTTGCTTGTTCACAAAAAATTTTATTTTTCCTCCACTTACGAAGTTTAGTTTGGCTGGATATGAAATTCTAGGTGGAAAGTTCTTTTCTTTAAGGATGTTGAATGTTGGCCCCCACTCTCTTCTGGCCTGCAGGGTCTCCACTGAGAGATCTGCTGTGAGTCTGATGGGCTTCCCTTTGTGGGTAACTCAACCCTTCTCTCTGGCTGCCCTTAGCATTTTCTCCTTCATTTCAACCCTGGTGAATCTGACGA